>ML263763.1:0-103429 GCA_005239495.1 Nicotiana undulata
TATGCGATCGCGGAGCTGGCATTGCGATCGCATAGAGCACCTGGGACCCCTACCAATATAATGATGTGTGATCGCAGAGATGTATATGCGATCGCACTGAAGAAAAGGCCTGACACCAGAAAACTAACAAAAAACCAGATTTTCCTAAGTTTTCTCACCCCGTTAGCTACCCGAAACTCACCCGATCCCTCGGGAATCAAAACCAAACACACACACGACTCCCAAAACATCCTACAGACTTGTTCAAGCTTTTAAATCATCAAAATATCATCAAAAACCATGAATCAAACCCCAAAACCAAATTAATCAAACTTAAGAACTTTGAAATTCTAGAATTCACCTCAACGCGCCGAACCGGCCTAAACCACTCGGAATGACTTCAAATTTTGCAGATAAGTTATGAATGACACAACGAAACTATTCCAGGTCTCAGAATTTCATTCGGACCTCGGGAACATAAAATCACCTCTCAAGCCAAATTTCAAATTCTTTAGAAACCCCAAAAGTTCATTAACTCCATTTTTCCTCATTTGGATCCGAAACCAATCAAATCAAGCCCGTTTTACACCAAATTCCACAGATAGGACAAATAACATATAACAAACCTGTTCCGGGCTCCGGAACCGCAATACGGGCCCGGTAACACGGTTTTCACATAATTATTCATTTTCAAAAGCCTTTATTATTTTCAGAAAATAATTTTCTTTAAAAATTCATTTCTCGGGCTTGGGACCTCGAAATTCGATTCCAAGCATACGCCCAAGTCCCATATTTTTCTACGGACCTCCGGGACCGTCACATCACGGGTCCGGATCCATTTACCAAAAATGTTGACCAAAGTCAACTTTATTCAATTATTCAATTCAAAATTCCCATTTTTATCAAATTTTCACATGGAAGTTTCCCGGCTACCTGCCCGGGCTGCGCACGCATATCGAGGTGAGATTAATGGAGGCTTTCGAGGCCTCAGAACATATATTGAGATGGAAATACTTAGGATGACCTTTTGGGTCATCACACATCTTTCATGCTAGTATCCGAATGGCCCCGTTTGAGGCATTGTACGGAAGGAGGTGTAGATCTCTGATCGGATGGTTCGAGGTTGGTGAAGCTGAATTGTTAGGACCAGATCTTGTGCACCAAGCTATGGAGAAAGTTAGAGTCGTTCAGGAAAGGATGAAAACTGCTCAGAGTCGCCAGAAATCTTACGCCGATGTTCGCCAGAGATAATTAGAATTCCAAGTAGATGATTGGGTGTTCTTAAAGGTGTCTCCCATGAAGGGAGTGATGCGGTTTGGGAAGAAAGGGAAGTTGAGCCCTAGGTACGTCGGGCCGTATCGGATTGCTCAAATGATAGGTCAAGTAGCTTATAGGTTGGAATTTCCCCCTGAGTTGTCATTAGTACACCCGGTGTTCCACGTGTCCATGTTGAAAAAGGTAATTGGAGATCCATCCACCATCGTGCCAGTCGAAACCATTGAGGTAAATGAAGAACTATCATATGAAAAGGTTCCGATTGCTATTCTTGATAGGCGAGTCCGTAAATTGTGAAATAAGGAAGTTGCTTCAGTCAAAGTGTTATGGTGAAGTCAGTAAGTCGAAGAAGCTACATGGGAAGCAGAGAAGGAAATGAAAGAAAAGTACCCCCACTTGTTTGAATGAGTCTAGTAATGAATCGTGCGTGTTCCTATTCCTAGGCAATTGTAAGTTGTGGTTAATATTGCATAAGAAGGGACCCTAACTTGTTTTCCCCTAAAAAGCCTTGCTGTTATAACTTTTCTATGCATACCACAATTGTTTGTGCTGCCCTTACTTGAAAAATGTGTGACCCCTTTAAAGCAAATAAAAGTTTTGTGAAACAAATGTGTTAAGTAAGTGATTAATAGTAGTGTAGATTGGTAATGGTTAAATGAATTGTCTATGATCTATTGAGGTGATTGAACTGTATGGGGCGCACTGAAATGGCCCAAAGTTATGTGCAAATATGTCACACTAATTGAAACATGTGCAATTGTGAGGTAAGGAGAATGGGTTATGTGTAGTTGATAAAGTGATCAAATACTGTAAATTGTTGAGGTAACAACTTGGTGTGTGAGCTATTGAATGGTTAAAACTGTGTAATAGTTCTTGAAAATGTGTTTCGGGGGCTCTCTGACAGGTAGATAGGCCTAATTACAAAGGAAACTCTAGCGAAATCTTCTGAAAATATTGAAGTTAGTTTAAATTGGGAAGTTTGCATGTCATGTTTTCAAAACCCAACGATTTCCAAAATCCTCATTCGTAAAATTTCTTGCTTAAAATAATGGTCGAATGGTCGAACGAGTCCCCGAGTTTTAAGCAAGAAATTTTACGAATGCTAACAGTTTTAATTGGTAAGGTTTGTTCTGGCACGATTTTCTTTTTATACGTATTATGGGTTGTGAAGAAGCTGTATTCCTATTGCTGAAATTTTCTGTGATTGAATTGTGAATTGTCATTGTCGATATGAGATATGACTGTTTGGTGGGATCGGGTTGCGCGCCGCAACAAGAGGGATAAGGGTGATATGTGAGAAGTGATAAGGGTGTGATGTGATTGTCCGGTGGGATCGGGTTGCACGCCGCGACAGAAACATAATAAACGATTGTGATTGACAGGTGGGATCGGGTTGCGCGCCGCAACAAGAGGGATAAGGGTGATATGTGAGAAGTGATAAGGGTGTGATGTGATTGTCCGGTGGGATCGGGTTGCACGCCGCGACAGAAACATAATAAACGATTGTGATTGACAGGTGGGATCGGGTTGCGCGCCGCAACAAGAGGGATAAGGGTGATATGTGAGAAGTGATAAGGGTGTGATGTGATTGTCCGGTGGGATCGGGTTGCACGCCGCGACAGAAACATAATAAACGATTGTGATTGACAGGTGGGATCGGGTTGCGCGCCGCAACAAGAGGGATAAGGGTGATATGTGAGAAGTGATAAGGGTGTGATGTGATTGTCCGGTGGGATCGGGTTGCACGCCGCGACAGAAACATAATAAACGATTGTGATTGACAGGTGGGATCGGGTTGCGCGCTGCAACAGAAGAAATAAGGGTGAAATGTTGAGAAGTTATAAGGGTGGAATTGCGATTGTAATTGTGATGAAGTGAAAATCGTGGAACTTCCATTGTGTTTCTTTCGATATCTTGTGTAGTGATTGTGTGACTCTCTGTCTGTCTCTTGCCTGTGCATTGTTTAGTTTACTTAGAGTAAAGTTTGTTCATACATACCAGTACAATTCAAATGTAATGACGTCCCTTTTGCCGGGGGCGATACATTCTTGTGATGATTGTAGGTGGTTCTATAGCAGGTACTCCAGCCCACCGATAGTAGTGCCTCCTCTACGTCCTATCAGCTCTTTTGGTGAGAACCTCTCCTCTTGGGGCCCTGTGTGGTTCATGCCATTTCTTCTTCCGGATTTGTATTTTGGTATTTGTGTAAGGTATAGCCGTAGCCTTGTTACCGGCAAGTATTATATAACTCTTTCGTACTCTTAGAGGCTCCGTAGACAGGAAATGTGGGTTATGTACATATGTATTTTGGGTAGTATGACTTGTAGACCACGTAAAGTAAAACTGTATGTTATGTATATTTTGTAAGTATTGTACCACATGTTGGTAATGACAGAAATCTATGATTTAATTTCAGATTGTAAAAATGTGTCTAAATTATAATTGAATAATGTACATTGGAATCTCGGGATAATATGTGGGATGGAAAAAGGAATCCAGGTCCACTTGACTGGGGCTACCCGGTTGTGTCCCTCGGTTTTGGGGCATGACATTAAGATGGCATGATCTTCTCATGCATGTATTGAATATATGAGTCCTACACAGGATTTCTATTGCACAGATAGAAAGTAAAGCCTAGAGCACGATTTATACCCTTTTAGCATGCATAGTACCCATTCCTTTTCGCTATCCATCCCTAAAGAGTTTTTACAATAATTATTACAACCATTTGCACAAATTACATAACTGAAATGATAAAAAGAAGAAGTTATACTATAGGGAGCCTACTGATAGGCCCATAATCTCCAGAGTATCTCAATGCCATTGGTTCACAGCCTTTCACATGATCCAGGTGTGTAAAAGTTCCCTAAGGATCTCAAGGGACCCCGGGCAGTGCTCACACCCAGATTCATAACCAAACTTGAGTAAGTGCAGTGTGGAAGAGCCAGCTTTAATGTGTCAGAGTTCAGAAGGAGCTCATAGGGGTCCGAAAGCAGTCACACATTAAAGGGGCAGAACCTAGACTTCTAAGAGTATATGTGAGAGTGCTTGACATAATTTTGAAAGAATTTATTTGAAAACAGTTTGAAAATGATCAGTCTGAAATCGGTTTTTTGAAAGAACAACAAAAGAGTTTACTCTTAGTGAAAACAGCTTGGGAGAAAAGGAATAGGACAGTCAACAACTCAAGACTAGAATAACATGCATAGTTCAAGAAACAGACACAAATAGGGAAAAGGGTATTGGGGACAAGTAAGTCACACAATAGGAACAGATCTACACACAAGTGAACACCAAGGAAGTATTAAAAAACTACATGCTTATAGTCACAAAATAGTCTATCACAAAGTGTTTATGCCAGGAATTTAGCAGATTCAAATTTAGGGATGCCCAAGAGGGGGTTCATGACAAATAGAGTAATTCATAGGTTTAGGGGAAAGGGTTCAGGATCACATAGCAACTAAGTGTAACTACTCAATCTTGGCTTTCAGCCGACTGAGTAGCAGGTAACAGTAAGAGAAACAAGAGAGTATGTGTGCGTGTATAGAAGAGAGCTTAGAACAGTGTATTGTTTTTGTGTGTGTTCGTGTTATGCTAAAGAGAGAGTAGAGTACTTATAGTTTTTAAAACGAGTAGAAAATAAGGTAAAGAGTAATAGTTTAACATAGTTATAGAAACAATACCAAATCAGAATCAATCAAAGGCCTGGACTCTCTTCAATTAGGGAGTCATAGTTCAAACGGCATAATCATAGTTAAATAAGGAAAGAATCAACTATTAGACTGATCTTACCCTAATAGGAGAAGTAAAAGCATGTAGCGTGTAATAAAGACCCAATACAGAATATCCCAAGTAAGGAAAGTATATGTTAAATAATTGAAAGCATATTTGTGCACATAAATAAGATATAGTATAACCTTAATTCTAGAAAGTAGTCAAAAGAATCACAAATGAGACTGAAAATCACAGGGAGTCAGTACTAACTAAGGAAAATATCACACAAATAATGAAGTAATTCGAAAATCAGTAAAGGACTCTAAGGAAAAATACACAAAATCATAAATTCAAGGAAAAATATCACAGCTTTACGAAGAAATGCACAGAATCAGTAGAGTATTAGGTAAACAATCTCTAAACGAATAATAAGACTTACTAAATAATAAATAGCACGAAAATCAGAGAAACCCTAAGCAAGTAATCATAGAAACAGTAGAAGATCGAAAACCTTAACAAAAAATTAAAGCGAGTATCACAAAGAATACATAGATAGTTTCATAAGAAACAAACACACATGAACATATAATCAAAAACAGCCTAGAAAATTAGGGCTTTTTAGCATAATAACTCAGATAACAAGAAAAGCATAAGAGAATCGTTCAAACACAGTAGAAATCACGAAGAATCAGAAGAAGAACCATTTTTGAAAGGGGTCAAGAAACCCTAATTTGAAAGTGAGGAAATCGTTTGAAAAACAAAGCATTTTTTGAGGAAAACATATGAAAACATTAAAAGACACATAGATCCGTTATAGATCTAAAAAGATCGGAGGATTTAAAGCTAGGGTTTCCAGAGAAAACCCATATTGGAGAAGAAAACTTAAATATTACCGGCGTTTGGCCGAAAAATGCAAGGATCTTACTCGAACAACCATAGGAGGCCAGAAAATATGGCAGGAGACCGGATATGGGAGTGAACCGCCTTAGGGTCGCTTGAGAGCCTCCACCGGTGACACAGGTGTGAAATATGGAACCATAAGGTCGGAGAGAGGTGGAAACTTCATGGTTTCCGGCGAGGAGGTGGCCGGAGAGGGGAGAGAAAGAGCTCAAGGGACGAAGGTTCTAGAGAGAGGTGAGAGGGTTTAGAGAGATAGATGGTTGAGTGTTACGAGTAAAGGGGGGAAATGAAATGGGGGGGGGGGGGGGATAGTCTTTAGGAATTAATTATGGTAAGATCGGATCTGGACCGTTGATTTGAATTAATCAACAGTTCAGATTAAAGGGTGCTTGGCCGGGTATTTTGTAAAGACTGGGCTGGGTAGTTGGACTAATTAAATGGGTAGGGGTCCGAATTAATTAGGCTAGGATTTAAAAATATAAGTGGCTACTTATTNTCAACGACTCAGATCAATGGGCAATTGGGCCGTGTAGGATTTGAAGACTGGGATGGGTAGTTGGGATGGTTTAATGGGTCCGTATTAATTAGGCTATAATTAAAATTAAAATTGGCTAAAAGTTAAATACCCATTAAAAATAGATAATTAATTTATAAAAATGGCTAATAATTATAAAAAATGAAATTGATGCTAAATAGAATAAATTAAGATGATTAATCAGTATTAAAAAATATAAAGATACTAATTATTGAGTAAAAATAGCACAAAATATATAATTAGGCTATAATTGCAAAGTTATAGCAATTATAGCCAAATAATGTCAATTTGGCTAATTTGTAAAATAATTAAATATTAATAGGACCCAAAAATGATATATTAAACCAAAAAATATTTTGAAATCATTTGTAATGCAAATTATAATTAATTATTAGAGATAAAAATACTGGATAAATTAGAGTAAATTAATAAAATTGTGGGACAATTATAGATAAATACCAATTGTTATAAAAACTGATTTTGAAGGTATATATGCAAATTGAAAAATAATTTGAGGAAACATTGGGTATCAACAACCATAAGAACATGTATTTCACAAACTAGCTCAAAACCTTTCAGAACATTGTTTACCTTGAAAATGGTAATTACAATTATATTTGATTTTGTGGTTCTAAAAATATGTGATTTATTTTAATACTAGTTGTTTGGCAATAGATGCTAAGTCTGAGTTAGGAAAATAAGGTAAGAGTAAAGGTAAGTAGTGATATGCAAACCGAGCCGTTACAAAGCAGAGTCTCGAGCTGGCCGAAGCAGGGCCTCGAGGTCTAGCTGGAGTACCCGATAGAGGGCGATCTATGAAGGAATAACAATATGGAGAGCCTCGGGGATAGCCTTTTGTGATTAATAACGAGCAATAAACGAAGAACGATTAATGAACACATTAAATGGAAAGCAATTAATCTGTAGAATAAATGTGGGATATGTTAAAGTTAGAGAGCATGGAATGTTTTTGTTGTTGTATTGAATATCATGTGTCCAAAAAAGGTAAGGGTACCCTATATAGGAGGGGGTATTCCCAACATGGTACATGTGTAATTATTACAAAGAAATACAGCTGGTACAACTATTTAATGGTCCAGTACGAACTTGTACTATTCGTGCAGGCATTGTCAGCTTTAACCATGTGTTCTTGGGAGTTTCCCGCTTTTCCATGAAGGTTCTCGATCTTTATTTTGTCTTGAGGTATGTCGATCCCTCTATATGCTTCCTCGAGGAATGCATCTCGGGGTTGATCTTTGGATTCTACTCTGATACAATCGAGGCTGGGCCCAACATGACGTAGAAACCTAAAAATTGGCCACTCCCAATTTTGACCGTAGACAGATAGTCCCCGTGTTTCTTGGAATGAAAAGAGAAGAAACGATTTGAATTATCCAACTCTTTAATGATTCCATCATTACGTCAATTACGCCATATCAAGCGATTGATATGACAAAAGGGATGCTCAAAAGTAACGTTCGCACAACTATTGAAAACCTTCGAATTTATTACGGCGGTTGGCTTTCATTTGGCATCCCCTAACGTACATGACTGGCCCCTATAAATACTCCTTCCTCCGCCCTTTACTTTTCATTGCATCTTTAAGCCTTCAAAAAGAGTTCTTCCTACTTCTTTCTTGTGTTCTTTCCCTAATTACATCTTCTCCTTCCCTATGAAATCCTTCAGCATGAATGAGGAAGACCTCCAAAACTGTCCCTCAGGATGATAAGCCTTCCTCTTCTTCACGCTCGTCTAAGGTCAAGGCAATAGTACCCCCTCATCTCGAGGATTGCATAACCAGGACCCTGCGAAACAACCTCCGATTTCAAGGTTGACAAGTCTTCTTCAAAACCAGGACGGTGTGAACCCATGTCCCGATATATTAACCTAATAACCTACAGCGAGAAGGTGAAGCCCGACTGCCGCTAGGGGGATGCGGTGCTGGTGGAGATTCCCTCTCAGGGAGAGGACATAACGACATACAAGGTCGGCTTCCTTAGTGTGTATACTTATCCATTTACCCTTGGTCCGATATAGCCATCCTCGCCATCAATAGACTTCGTGATCCTCAAATTATGTAATGACCCGAAAGGTCATTTTGCGTTATAGGACCCCGTTCCCCTAAGTGAGACTTCCCGTAGTGGCTTTTTATGATTTTATGACCTGTGGGGACGGGTGGTTCGAGATTCGGAAGAGTTCAGTGTAGTATAGGAACACTTAATTCTTTAAGGTTGGCCTTTAAGGCCAAGTTTGGCTTCGGTCAACGTTTTGAGTAAACGACCTAGGCATCGAGTTTTGACGGTTTCGATAGCTTCGTATGATGATTTCGGAATTGTACCTGTGTCCGGAATGGGTTTTGGATGACCCTGGAGTGTTTCGGCGCAAAATAGCAAAATAAGAGTTTCCTTAAGTTCAAATTGAGGTTTGGAACGTGTTTTTGTGTTATCGAGGTCCGAACGGAATTCCGATACTGGGAATAGTTTCGTTATGTCATTTAGGACTTGCTTGCAAATTTGGTGTCATTCCGAGTAGTATAGGTCGGTTCGGCGCACTGTTAGCAAATTCAAGAACTTAAAGTTCTAAAGTTTGATTCTAGGGGTTTTGAGTTTGATTCTCGAGCAAGTCCGTATTATGATATGGGACTTGTTGGTATATTTGTACGGGGTCTTGGGTGGGCCTAGATGCCATTCGGGCATCAAACGAGGCCAAAAACCAACAACAATAGCTGCTGGTGCACCAAGTCTGGTGTGATCGCACCTGCGATTTCCTAGTCGCAGGTGCGAGACCGCTCCTGCCCCTTGCTCCGCTTCCGCAGGTGCGAGACTTTTCACGTAGGCACGAGACCGCATGTGCGGTCCTTGAGTCGTAGGTACGGAAACCCTGTAGGCAAAGAGGTCTTTTATAATACGGGAAATAACCATTTTACTCCATTTCTTTCCTCCAGAATCGACCTTGAGAGCTTGGAAAAGAGCCAAACGACCTAGCTACTGAAAGGTAAGTGATTTCTAATCTAATGTTAGTTTAATACATGAATTCCTAGGTAAATTAACCTCCTAATTAGTGAAAATCAAGGGTTAGAGTAATAACCTAGGGCTTTATGAAATTTGGGGAATTACCCACTAACTAGCTATGAAATCATGCAAAAATCATATATTAATGAGCCTTAGGTTATGGGTAAGTGTTTCCTTAGAAAATTTTCGGAATTCGAGCCTGTGGGCCCGAGGGTGTATTTTGGGATTCTTCAAAATAAGTTGAAATACCTAAGTAAATAGGGGAATTTCATGCCTTTGAGTATAAATTAATGTATTTATGCATCATTTGACTACTTTTGAGCCCTTGGGAGACGAGTTTGGAGTTTCGGGCGCATTCTTGACACGAAAATTAGGCTCGGCACGAGGTGAGTCTCCTTTCTAACCTTGTAAGAGGGAATTGTCCCCATTGGTGATTATAAATGATTGCTTGTCCTTATTTGCGAGGGCTACGCATGCACGAAGTGGCGAGAGTCCGTGCATAGCTACTATTATGCCTGTCGGGTAGTTTAGGATTCACGAGCATGATTTATGTGTTGTATCCGTGATCTTGGACGTGGACTAGGTAGTCTAATATCCTTGAATTTCATATATGAAGGCCTAGGAGGCTATGTTTAGAAATTGGTATTTTTGAATCCCTTTTCTGCTAGTACGACCCCTATTAATTATCTGAAATCCCTGAGGATTATGTATATGTATGCGGTAACCCGAGTCGCATGTATGATTCACGAGCAGGGCAGACCTAGCATTATGTTAACCGCGTCGCATGTTAGATTCGTGAGCGGGGCAGATAGATACATCTATGGTTCAGGCCGTTCGACCCTCGGCAGTGCACATTTACTTTTCACGTCGTATCGGCCGTACGTTCACGGCTTGTTATATGTTTGATAATTTATGAGAAGCCCTGTAATTGTAACTATTGATTTTATGAAAGAGAGAAGGTTAAATAGCTTGTATGCCATGGAAAGGGATAGCGTGAGGGTACTAGAGAATGTTATCTGATGCTCATTTCCTTATTACTGTTCATTACCGCTATTATTGTTTAGCTTGTATTTATTTCATATTGTCTGACTATACATCGTGTTACCACTTAGCAGAGTCCTGTGTTTTTAATAAATAGTCGCTACCCTCCGCTTTGCTCTTTTTCGCGCTACTTTCGCTAGCAACCAGCTTCAGATTCTCCTTAAGGAACCGTGTTGAGTAGGGATTTGAAATAGTAAGTATCACGTCGACCACTCATCACTACTTCTTCGAGTTAGGCGGGACACTCACTGGGTACATATCTGTTTATGTACTCATGCTACGCTTCTATACTTAATTGTACATGTTCTGAGGCTGGTGCATCTGGTTATCAGACCGCAGCTTGATCCTGAGAATCTATTTTGGGCTTAACTTCACGGTGAGCTGCTTCCCTTGGCGATTCTCAGCAGCACTATGGAATTATCTTTTGTTTATTCCTGTCTACTTCTTTCAGACAGTAGAACAATTGATTTCATCTTTTGTATATTCTACTAGTTCACCTGTAGACTTGTGACACTAGTTCCTGGTAGACACGTAGTAGACTTTATATTTTTTTGGAACTGTATATATTGGTTCGCGATCCTTGTGGCTACATTTATTTAAGTTGGCTAATTTATCCGTTTCCACTTAAACGTTTTAAGCTTAAAATTTGGTAAGTGTTGGGGTGTTTTATCAAATAAGGAACTTTCACTTGTAAATCAATTGTTAGCTTGCCTGGCCCCGGTGTTGGGCGCATCACGACCTGAGTTAGGATTTTGGGTCGTGAAAATATGGTATCAGAGCTCTAGGTTCACGTAGGTCTCACGAGTCACGGGCAGATCCATTAGAGTCTTGCGGATCGGTACGGAGACGTTTGTACTTATATTCAGGAGGCTATAGGGTGTTAGGAAACTTCTCTTTATTCATATTCTATCGCACAGTCGATGGTATACTAAATCTCGCTCTTTTATTCTCTCACAGATTGTGAGGACGCGCGCAACCGACGTTCCATACCTGGGAGATGCCACTACTCCCGTCATCCGAGGTCGTTGCAGAGGCCGGGGGAGGGCACCGGCCCGAGGTAGGGGACGAGGGCATCTCAGAGCTATTCCAGTTGCACAATCAGTAGAGGATCCTATTATAGAGGAGCAAGATGAGGTGCCCCCAACAGATCCTGCTCTGGTGGACTATATGACCGCACCAGGATTCCAGGAGATCATAGGCCGTATGATGCGATTCATGGATACTAACACCCAGGCTGGTTTATTTCCGGCGGATCATGCCACATCTCAGGAGGGATGGGGAGTCCGGACCCCTACTGCCCAGGCTGCAGATCATACAACATCAGTATATCAGACCCCAAGTACACTGCCCGTGGGAGGGGCCCAGCCTGTAGAAGCAGAACCTGAGCCCAGACCAGCTACGGACGATGATCTGCAGAAGTTATTGGATAGATGGACTAGATTGCACCCTTCTGTCTTTGAGGGTGAGCGTGGTGAGGATGCCCAGGACTTCATTGACAGGTGCAGGGACAGACTGCACAACATGAGGATATTAGAGTCCCATGGAGTCGACTTTACTACTTTTCAGTTGGAGGGCAGGGCCCGGAGATGGTGGCAGTCCTATATCCTTGGGAGAACGGCAGGTTCTCCTCCTATCACTTGGGAGCAGTTTACCCGGATATTCCTGGACAGTTACATTCCACCTTCTAAGAGGGAAGAGCTGAGGTACCAGTTTGAGCAGCTGGAGGAGGGTCTGATGTCAGTGACAAACTTTGAGGCTAAGTTTTCTAAGTTGTCTCGTCACACACTCATGATACTTCCTACAGAGGCTGAGAGAGTGCGGAGGTTTGTAGCCGGGTTACATCCAGGCATTAGGGTCAACATGGCCCGAGAGGTGGAGATGGGGACTCCTTATCAGCTTGTGGTAGAGATTGCTCGCAGGATCGAGGGGTATCGGTCGAAGATCAAAGAGCAAGTGAAGCAGGATAAGAGAGCTAGATTCTCCGGTGATTTTAGAGGCGCCCCAGCTAGGGGCAGAGGCAAGTTTGGCAGGGGCCAGCCCAGCAGGCCCCCATATTCAGTACCTTACCACCCTCGCGTGGTGCTCTAGTAAGGCCTTATTTCAGTGCCATGCCAGAGGGTTCTCACCATCCCCCAGCTATTCAGAGTCCTTCTTCAGGGCAGAAGGCCATGGCACGGAGGGGATGTTACGAGTGGGGGGATCTAGGCTATATTAGGAGCACTTGTCCCAGGTTTTGGGGCAAGGAAGTACAACAGGGTTATCAGCCTATGAGTCCAGCACCAGCGGTCTGGCCACCCAGGGGTGGAGGACATGCCGGCAGGGGTCGTCTTAGAGGTAGAGGTCATCCCGGGGGAGTTCAGTCAGCTCCTATTCATTCAAGCGGAGGCCAGTCAGCCGGTGCTCCAGCCAGATTCTATGCTATTCCAGCACGATCAGATGTAGTGGCCTCAGATGCCATGATCAAAGGTATTATTTCAGTATGTGGTAGGGAGGCATAAGTGTTATTTGATCCAGGATCCACTTATTCATATGTATCCGCCTCATTTTCCTGTTTTCTGGATGTTCCTCACGAGTCCTTGGGTACTCCTATTTATGTGTCCGCCCCCGTGGGCAATTCTGTGGTGGTAGGCCATATTTATCGGTCCTGTGTGGTTACATTTTGTGGGTTCAAAACCAGAGCGGACCTCCTATTGCTCGATATGGTTGATTTCGAGGTTATTCTATGCATGGATTGGCTATCTCCTTATCATGCCGTTCTAGATTTCCATGCCAAGACAGTTACTCTATCCATGCCCGAGATGCCTAGGATGGAGTGGAGATGTTCCTCAGTTAGTGGAGCCAGTCGAGTTATTTCCTTCCTGAAGGCTCGACATATGGTCGAGAAGGGTTGTCTAGCCTATCTTGCTTATGTGTGGGACACCACTGCCGAGTCTCCGACAATTGATTCAGTGCCAAAAATTTCGGGAGTTGGCAGATGTATTCCCTTCAGACCTTCCAGGCATGCCTCCAAACCGTGATATTGATTTATGTATTGACTTGGCTCTGGCCACCCAGCTTATATCTATTCCCCCGTACTGTATGGCTCCAAAAGAATTGAAAGAATTGAAGGAGCAACTTGAGGAGTTGGTTGCTAGGGGGTTTATCAGGCCGAGTGTATCGCCTTGGGGTGTTCCAGTGTTATTTGTGAAGAAGAATGATGGGTCTATGCGGATGTGTATTGACTACCGCTAGTTGACCAAGGTCACCATTAAGAACAAGTATCCATTGTCGCGTATCGATGATTTTTTTACCAATTGTAGGGTGCTCAGATGTTTTCTTATTTGAGATCGGGGTATCATCAACTGAAGATTCGGGACTCGGATGTTCCAAAGAGTGCTTTTCGTACGAGGTATAGCCATTATGAGTTCCTGGTGATGTCTTTTGGCTTGCCTAATGCCCCGGCAGCATTCATGGACTTGATGAACAGGGTGTTCAAGCCGTATATTGATTCTTTTTTCATTGTCTTTATTGATGACATTCTGATTTACTCATGTAGCCTGGGCGAGCACGAGCAACATTTGAGAGTTGTGCTCCAGACTTTGCGGGAATAGAAGCTATATGCTAAGTTCTCCAAGTGTGAGTTCTGGTTGGATTACGTGGCATTCTTGGGACATGTATCCGGAGATGGTATCAAGGTTGATCCTAAGAAGAGTGAGGCAGTTCAGATTTGGCCACGTCCTACTTCAGCTACAGAGATCAGGAGCTTCTTGGGTCTAGCAGGTTATTATCACCAATTTGTGGAGGGCTTTTCTTCCATTGCAGGCCCATTGACTAGGTTGACTCAGAAGAATGCCCCGTTCCGATAGTCCGATGAGTGTGAGGCGAGCTTTCAGAAGCTCAAAAATGCATTTACCTCAGCACCAGTTCTGATATTGCTTTCCGGTTCATCCTGGTACTACGAAGATGTATCGTGACTTGAAAAAGCATTTCTGGTGGAGGTGGATGAAGAAGGACATAGTGGAGTATGTGGCTAAATGTCTTAATTGCCAGCAGGTCAAGTATGAGCACCAGAGGCCAGGAGGCCTGCTTTAGCAGATGCCCATTCTTGAGTGGAAGTGGGAGCGCATCACTATGGACTTCGTGGTTGGGTTACCTTAGACTTTGCGGAAGGTTGACACGGTTTGGGTCATTGTGGATAGGTTGACTAAATCGGCGCATTTCATTCCAGTAGCTATTACTTATAATTCTGAGAGGTTGGCCCAGATCTACATTCGGGAGATATTCCGGTTGCACGGTGTACCTGTGTCCATTATATCAGATCGAGGTCCTCAGTTCACCTCCCACTTCTGGAGAGCATTGCATAGTGAGTTGGGCATCCATATAGATCTCAGCACATCATTCCACCCTCAGACTGATGGTTAGTCGGAGCGGACATTTCAGATATTGGAGGACATGCTCAAGGCATGTGTGATTGACTTCGGAGGTCAGTAGGACCAGTTATTTCCTTTTCCGTGTTTGCTTACAATAAAAGTTATCAGTCTAGCATCGAGATGGCTCCATTTGAGGCTTTATATGGTCGGTGATGTCGTTCTCCTATCGGGTGGTTTGATCCTGGTGAGGCTAAGTTGTATGGCACCGACTTGGTGAAGGACGCTTTAGAGAAGGTGAAGTTGATTCAGGAGAGACTTCGTATAGCACAGTCCGGACAGAAGAGTTACGCGGATTAGAAGGCGCGTGACGTATCATTTAGGGAGGAAGACAAGGTCCTGTTGAAGGTCTCGCCGATGAAGGGTATTATGAGATTCGGGAAGAAGGGCAAGTTGAGCCCGAGGTTTATAGGTATTTTGGAGGTGTTGAGGCGAGTTGGAGCGGTTTCTTATGAGCTTGCTTTACCTCCCAGTTTATCAGGATTTCATCCGGTCTTTCATGTATCCATGCTCTGGAGGTACCACGCCGACTTCTCTCACGTGGTTGATTTTAGTACCATTCAACTTGATGAGATGTTGGGCTACGAGGAGGAGCCAATTGCTATTATTGAAAGGCAGGATCGACAGTGGAGGGGCCAACCGGTCAAGGAGGTGACTTGGGAGTCCGAGGAGGACATGCAGAGCCGATATCCACACTTATTCAGCACTTTAGGTATGATTCTAGACCCGTTCGAGGATGAACATTTGTTTAATAGGTGGAGAATGTAACGACCCGACCGGTCGTTTTGCGTTATAGGACCCCGTTCCCCTAAATGATACTTCTCGTAGTAGCTTTTTATGATTTATGACCTGTGGGGACGGATGGTTCGGGATTCAGAAGAGTTTAGAGTAGTATATGAACACTTAGTTCCTTAAGGTTGGCCTTTAAAGCCAAGTTTGGCTTCGGTCAACGTTTTGAGTAAACAACCTCGGAATCGGGTTTCGACGGTTCCGGTAGCTTCGTATGATGATTTCAGACATGTGCGTGTGTCCGGAATGGGTTTTGGATGACCCGGGAGCATTTCGGCGCCAAATAGCGAAATAAGAGTTTCCTTAAGTTCAAATTGAGGTTTGGAACGTGTTTTTATGTTATCGAGTTCCGAACGGAATTCTAAGATCGGGATTAGTTCTGTTATGTCCTTTAGGACTTGCTTGCAAAATTTGGTGTCATTCCGAGTAGTATAGGCCGGTTCGGCGCATTGTTAGCGAATTCAAAAACTTAAAGTTCTTAAGTTTGATTCTAGGTGTTTTGAGGTGTGATTTTGAGTTTTACTGTTATTTTGAGTGTTCTGAAGGCTCGAGCGAGTCCGTATTATGATATGGGACTTGTTGGTATATTTGGACGGGGGCTCAGGTGGGCCCAGATGCCATTCGGGCATCAAAACCAAGTCTGGTGTGACCGCACCTGCGGTTGCCAGTCGCAGGTGCGAGACTGCTCCTGCGGTCCTTGCTTCGCAGGTGCGGCCCCAGGTGAGGCTGCCCAGTCGACGCAGGTGCGGACCAAAATTTGCAGAAGCAGAGCCGCTGGTGCGGACTCCGTTTCGCAGGTGCGAGCCCAGACCCCTTGCCCCTCTTCCGCAAGTGCGAGACTTTTCTCGCAGGCGCGAGACCGCAGGTGCGGAAACCCAGTAGGCAGTGAGGTCTTTTCAAATAAGGGAAAGAACCATTTTACTCCATTTCTTTCCTCCACAGTCGACCTTGAGAGCTTGGAAAAGAGCCAAACGACCTAGCTATTGAAAGGTAAGTGATTTCTATTCTAATGTTAGTTTAATACATAAATTCCTAGGTAAGTTAACCTCCTAATTAATGAAAATCAAGGGTTAGAGTAAAAACCTAGGGCTTTATGAAATTTGGGGAATTACCCACTAACTAGCTATGAAATCATGCAAAAATCATATATGAATGATCCTTTGATTATGGTTAAGTGTTTCCTTCGAACATTTCTAGAATCCGAGTATGTGGGCCTGGGGGTGTATTTTGGGATTCTTCAAAGTAAGTTGAAATAACTAAGTAAATAGGGGAGTTTCATGCCTTTGAGTATAAATTAATGTATTTATGCATCATTTGACTAGTTTCGAGCCCTGGGGAGATGAGTTTGGAGTTTCAGGTGCATTCTTGACTCGGAAAGTAGGCTCGGCACGAGGTGAGTCTCCTTTCTAACCTTGTAAGAGGGAATTGTCCCTATAGGTGATTATAAATGATTTCTTGTCCTTATTTGCGAGGGCTACGCACGTACGAAGTGACGAGAGTCCGTGCGTAGCTACTATTATGCTTGTCGGGTAGTTTAGGATTCACGAGCATCCTTTATGTGTTCTATATGTGATCTTGTACGTGGACTAGGTAGTCTAATATCCTTGAATTTCATATATGAAGGCCTAGGAGGCTATATTTCGAAGTTGGTATTTTTGAATCCCTTTTCTGCTAGTACGATCCGTGTTAATTATCTGAAATCCCTGAGGATTATGTATATGTATGCCGGAACACGAGTCACATGTGTTATTCGCGAGCGGGGAAACCCTAGGATTATGTTAACCGCGTCTCATGTTCGATTTGCAAGCGGGGCAGCCCTAGCATTATGTTTACCGCGTCTCATGTTCGATTTGCAAGCGGGGCAGATAGATGCATCTATGGTTCGGTCCGTTCGACCCTCAGTAGTGCACATTTACTTTTTACGTCGTATCGGCCGTACGTTCACGACCTGTTATATGTTTGATAATTTATGAGAAGCCCTGTAATTGTAACTGTTGATGTTTTGAAAGAGAGAAGGTTAAATAGCTTGTATGCCATGGAAAGAGATAGCGTGAGGGTACTAGAGAATGTTATCTGATGCTCATTTCCTTATTACTGTTCATTACTGTTTAGCCTGTATTTATTTCATATTGGCTGACCCTAGTAAGTATCACGTCGACCTCTCTTCACTACTTCTTCGAGGTTAGGCGGAATACTCACTGGGTACATATCCGTTTTATGTACTCATGCTACGCATCTGTACTTAATTGTACAGGTTATGAGGCTGGTGCATCTGGTTATCACACTGGAGCTTGATCCTGAGAGTATATTTTGGGCCTGACTTCACGGTGAACTGCTTCCCTTAGCGATTCTCAGCAGCACTATGGAGTTATCTTTTGTTTATTTCTGCCTACCTCTTTCAGAAAATAGAACAATTGATTTCATCTTCTGTATATTCTACTAGTTCGCATGTAGACTTGTGACACTAGTTCCTGGCACACACGTAGTAGACTTTATATTTTTTTGGAACTGTATATATGGATTCACGATCCTTGTGGCTACGTTTATTTAAGTTGGCTAATTTATCCGTTTCCACTTAAACGTTTTAAGCTTATAATTTGGTAAGTGTTGGGGTGTTTTATCAAATAAGGAAATTTCATTAGTAAATCAATTGTTGGCTTGCCTGACCAAGGTGTTGGGCGCCATCACGACCTGAGATAGGATTTTGGGTCATGACAACTTCTGCAAGCAATATCGAGTGACTCTCGTCCAAATCCATCCGTCATTTTGGCGTATTGTTTATATGATTAGGCACTTTGAAAACATGGTCGTGGGGATGCCTTTTACCCTTGACCACTGGATCAAAATGTACAGTCCTCGACTCTACCGGGGTGGCCTGATTAAGCTCCAACGTCGGGCCTCGAAAGCTTTCTTTGCTTGCACCGATAAGGTCAGGGACAGAAGGTGGATGAGACGCTTTGTCCGAGTAAGGACCTCGGACCTGGTCCTAGTGGAGAAAATGTCGTTCCCTGAAGAGTGGAACATGAAACCTAAGTGAATACGTTAATTAAGTATTTTCTTTTTCTTTTGGATCAATTTCCCCACGAACTAACTTCCTCTGATGATGCAGCTGGCGTGGTGCAACCCGGCATTGTTAAGGATCTCCCAGGCTGGGTTAGTCAACTAGATTCAACTTTCCCGTATGTTGAGTATGTGTGGCACGATCTGGCTATGGCTCGATGGGAAGATAGAAATCACTGTGAGTTCTTACTCCTGCCGTACTTGAATCTCTCAGAAGAAATGTCCTCGATTGTGTCCTCATTCCCTGTGTTTATATTTTGTATTCGTGCAGTTTTGGGAGAGTCCTCCTTGATGAGAGAAGCACCGCCTGGGCAAGTGGATACCTCGAAACCTGGCAAAGAGAAGAAGAGACTAAGGAAATCACCGACCGAGCGTTTGATTTCAAAGAAGGACAAAGTGGAAAACCTAAGGTCGATTCAGGGGACTTAACTCCAGAGGTAGCAAAGAGTCCCCGAGTTGGAGGCGAGGATAAAAATGACTCCTCGGTAGCACCCGTGGGAAGAGGAAGCATGATTGTTCCACCTCTTCTTGAGTCGGTGGCTGTTGAGCCAGAGGCTTCTAAATCAAAATTTGTTGTCACTGTTGTCCCACCTTGGGCCGAAGAGACTCTCGAGGTTGGATTGGATGATGTCCCCGAGCTGGTTGACGGCCAAAACACTCCTTGACCCGGGGGCACTCAGTAGGCGAGCCGGAGGAGCCTAATTCAGAAGCTCTCCAAAAGCAAGAGAAGTCCCCGATTGATCCGGTCGGGGTTATTGAAGTAAGTGATTCCCCACCGGAGCTGACATTATCTCCGAGGGAGATGCGGGATGCCCAAAATATAGAGTCTTCCGATGTGGGGGCATCCATCAGAGATAAGGACATGTTTGAAGGAATCATTACTAGGGTCGAGAAAAACCTCGAGCTTAACGTCTCACTCATTTTCGACGAGGCCGAGAGGCTTTGCAAACAGGTAATCTTTTGTAGACTATGTTCAGAGCTCTGATCCTCATCTTTCTAACTTTTTTTCTTTAACGCTTGAAGGCCATATTGCTTTACAATCAGGCTTTTGCCAAGTCTCAAGCCGATCTGACCCATCACGAGGAAGAGTGCAAGAGGCTCTCATAGGAGGCTGATGAGCTTAGAGCTCTATTCACCAAGAAGGAGGAAGAACTCTGCGACCTTCGGGCTCCTTTGGAGGCGGTGTCTCGAGAGCGGTCCAAACTAGCCGAGCAGTTAATACAGTCTCCATCCGCCTTTATTTATATGCTTACCCTACTTTAGTGTTTAGCACCCTTTGGTTAATTTTTGCAGCGTGAGAAGAAAAATGCCCAGATGAGGGAGGAGCTCCGGGCCAGGGACACTGAAATGCTCGGGCTCAAACAACACGTGAATGAGATAGTCTTCGAGAGAGATACCCTCCAGGGAAAGTTGGCCTCAGTTGAGCATCATCTGCAGAATGCGAGGGTAGAGAGTAAAAAGTATAAGGACCTCCACGCTGAATCGATTGCCACGCTATATGCGGCCAGGGATGAAGCCGATGCGCTCGTATCCTCGTACAAAGAGGATGATGTCGCTGCAAATGCTCAAGCTAGGAAGGTGTCTAAGGAGGCCGAGCTGAAATTTACCCAAAGCCGTGGAGCATGCCTGATTAAGATCTCGGAGGCAGGCTATCAAGGACATACATGCAGGGGGCATCAATTAGTCTGCTGCGATCGAGAGGGTAAAGACCCTAGAGAGGAATCAGTAGCTCTACTTACTTCTAAAGGTTATTCGAGCAGTGGCTCAGAAGATGATGAACAGGAAGGCGAGGTCCCCGAGGGGGAAGAGGTCGTCTAAGACCTGGGGGTCGAGGGCCGAGCCATTGAAGGCACAACCTCCGAGGGAGCCGTTGGAGGCATAACCCCGGTGGTAGATTAGGCTTTTATTCGTTCTCTCTTTTTTTGTGCAAGGGCTCCAAGCATGACCCTTGTAAATACACCCATGTGATTCCTTCAATATATATAAAAGGCCTTCTGTTTTTCGTCATTTCTCGTCTTTCCTTTGCGTTTTTGGAATAGACTGTGATTCTTGTTGATAATTGGTCCGAAATTTTGGGTTTCAAAATAAACCCTTGGATTTTTTGCTCTTGATGAGAAATCGCTAATGGTCGATTGTTGACCGTTTGGGGCGCAATCCCCGAGTCAAGTTTTGACTCGAGCTCATCGATTCTTAGGTTTTAAAATCGACCTCGAGGCCCTTCAGGCTGGCCCTTGGGCTCTTTTTAGATTGGCCCTGAGGCTCTTTAGGCTGGCCCTTGGGCTTTTACGCATTGGCCCTTAAGCTCTTTTTAGGTTGGCCATGAGGCTCTTTAGGCTATCCCTTGGGCTTTTACTCATTGGCCCTTAGGCTCTTTTTAGGTCGGCCCTGAGGCTCTTTAGGCTGGCCCTTGGGATCTTACGCATTGTCCCATAGGCCCTTTTTTAAATTGGGTCGATGTGGCCTTTAATATGGCTATAGTTTCCCCTCTTTTTGGCCAAAGACTTTTGAAGTTTCTGTGTTCGTCAGACTCTTCGATGGCTCGATAAGAACCTCAATTATGAGTTGATATGTGACAATAAATGAGCGCCTCGGGAGGTTCGCTTGAAGGATGAATTTTCTAAGCCTTTTTCTCAAATGCTGATTGTTTCGAAGACTTTTCAGTGTCTGGAGTCGATATGATCGAAGCTCTTTTGTCTATGTCGAGTGTAGCCTGATCAACCGGTTCTTTTCGAAGTATTTTCGAAGTATTTGAAGTCTTGTAGTTTTATGGCTGCAGTCGGACGTCTCCGAGCCATGTTAATTTGGTCTGAGCCTTTTGATATGACCGTAGTCTTATGGTCGTAGCCTTTTAGTCCCCGAGCGAGGTGATAAGTTGGTATTTTACCAACTTATCTCCTCTTAATACTTAATCTTTTTTGTAATTTTGTTGAGAAACTAAGACATTTATTGATGTTTATTGGTATATTTCAGGTGTCAAATGATTTAGAGATGATTGTGAAGAAATCGTGTGATAACAAGTCAAAAGAGAACTAAATTGGAAAATAGATGTCTGCCCAGTTTTTACTCTATGCGATCGCTAGTGATTTCATGCGATCGCATAAGTGCAGGTTGATGACATTGTGCGATCGCGTTGATGGCAGTGCAAACGCATAGGGGAGAGAGGGACCGGTCAACTACTGGAAAAATAGCCTATGCAAACTCACAGGATTGTATGCGATCACAAACCTTTGGGAAGTAATTTAGTGCGATCGCGGGTGCATTGTAGTGAACGCACACTGTATTTTCTAGGCAGGTGTTGGGCAGTTTTAGAATTTCACATTTTTATCCCCAAACCATTTTTATACACGACCTAGCAGATATTTTCATAATCTTTGGCAATTTTGGACATCGCTTAGCATATTTTGAGTCTTGAAGAGTAGAGAAAACATTTGTGGAAGCTAGAGTTCGCACACACACTTGGGTTTTGAAGATTTCAAGCTTGTGGTTAAGGATTTCTTGCCCATTTGTGTTTGTTTCTTCATTTCCTTTCTTTTTATTGAATATTTAAGTGTGTAGTATTTATTTCCAACACTTAATCTTGCTTATGAAAATATTCTTGTTTAAAGTGTGGAATAAATGTCTTGTCGTGCTTATGTATTGAATGATTTTTATATATTTATGAAGTGAGTTAGTGTTTATTTAATTATTCTTGTTCTTTAATGTTTCCAAAGGGATTAGCTAACCATAGGAATCGCCCATTAACTCCGAATTAATTTTGGAAAGGATAATTTGGGGCTGGGAAAGATTAATTAACAAGAACTTGAGGCTTTAACCCTCATTTTATAGATTCTACCTAGGAAGAGGATTGAACTACTTGTAGCCATATTTGGGTGTCCTTAATCTCTTAATTTGGTTTGGAATAATTCAATTAAGAAGTCTTGTTAGTCTTCAGAATAAGCTAAGAAGAATTATCATCCGTGGCTAATTAACATAAACTTGCTCATATTTGTAAAATCGTGAAATACATTGGATCGTTACTTGAGTGTAATTCCCGATGCATCCATACTTGTAGCCATTGATCATTTTATTTTCTTTCTAGGTTTGTTTACATTTTTACATTTAGATATAAATATTTTCACAACAAAAATCTAAGTGTTTGGCATTGTGCGATAAGTGATAATTCTCTTACATTCCTAATCTCCTACAAATTGTTCTTTATGGGATTTGACCCCAACCTAGTTGGGTTATTATTTTTTTAGATCGCTTAAACTATTTTAAGCTGTAAATTGAGCGTATCAAATTTTGGCGTCGTTGTCGGGGAACAATTTTGCGTAATTTAGGTTGTTTGAGAAATAAGCATAAGTGATTTGGTCCAAACTTGCAAATATTTTTGTAATTATTTTTCTTACCTTGGTCTATTTTTCTTGTTTGTTTCTTGTTTAGTTTCATAATTTTTGAAAAAAAAAATTCTTGTAAATGGCATCATATAATGAAAATTGGTCGGATGGTAGTTGTTCATACTTTAATGACCCTTGTCCTTATTGTGGAGGACCACACTCGTGGAAAAATTGTTTAAATTATCCCAAGGATGGATTGTGCGCACAATATAAAACCCATGAGTGGAGTATTTGTGATAGGTGTGGTTGCCAAAATGGTCATTGGAATGATTGTGATTATCTTTCCGTCCCTTCCCCAATCCATCGCTATGATGATTCTACTTTTTGTGATGAAAACTTTAGGGATGAGGAAGTGAAAAAATTGAGCATGGCCGAAATAGAGAGTTCAAGCTCATGTTGGAGTTCTTACTTAAAGAAGGAAATCAAGAGCAAAGTGCCTTGGAGGAGCTTTTGGAGAATAACCTCAAAAATGAATTGGCACTTGAAAGGTTGCACTCACAAATGCATGAAATGATTGAAGCTTTAAGAATTCAAAAGGCATTGGAGGTGAGTGATAGACAAGAACCTTCCTTGGAGGTTGAAGTTGAAAATCCTCCCTTGGCACTCGATCAAAACCAAGAATAACTCTCAAATGCTCAAAATGAGAGGATGATGCTCTTGTTGGAGGCCATTCTTGAAAGTGAGGAAAAGCACAACTTTGCACTGTAGGACTTGAAACATAAAGTGACTCAAAATGATGAGCACATCTGCACTTTGAAGTATCAAATGAAAGCATTGATGGAGGCTCATTATGCCTCTCAATTTGAAAGTGTGGAAGCAAGCCAAGAAGAGTCCAATTCCGAGGAAGAAAGTGAGTTTTATTTTGAGGATTCGAGATTTGAATATTCGCCAACTGACTCCATGAGTATTATTGATGCCGAAGAAAATATGGGATTAGAGTCAAATGGGGTGATTGAAAATGTTGTTGAAATTGACTCTAGTCCGGGGAAAAAGAGGATGTCAAAATCCGGGAAAAATTGCAAGTTGGAGGTTTGAAGTCACATTCCAAGAATTTTTCAACATTGGAATTGTGTGGTGATATGGAAGTTTAACTACACGAATCAATGAAGGATTGCGAGGAGAAAAAATTCATGCCTTACATTTTACAATTTGTGGAAACAAGAAAGCAAAATGACATACCTCATATGAAAGCCATAAGTGCAAAATGAAGGAATCAATGCTTGGCCGGTCATCGACTTACCACCCCTCATCGATCGTGGTCACAAGCTCGATTCCAAGCTAGGTGCCCAATTCATATCATCCAAGTGGCGAGAAAAGTGGTAAAAATTGACTTGCGTCGTGCCACGACGTTAAATGCGACGCTTGGTGGGAGGCAACCCTTCGTTTTCAAAAATTTTGTTCATTTTTGAAATTTTCTTTTTTAGAATAGCTTATTATATTGTTTATAACCAATCTGCCAAGTTTCAAAATTTTTGAAGTTGATTTGAGCATGACGGGGTGGCCGGGAAGTAAAAAACCAGTAGCTGGTGCAAACAAATATTTCAGAGCAGCACACTGTAGCACTATGCGATCGCCGCAAAATCAGTGCAATCGCATATCAGTCAAGCTCCAGTGCACTATGCGATCGTATAGTTGGTATGCTATCGCGAAATTTGTGACTTTTTTGCACTATGCGATCGCATATGACAAACCGCGATCGCACTGTTTCCCAGGTAAGTAAATAGCTTTAACACTGGAAACGCCCATTTTGGTCACTCTTATGCCCCAAAAACGAAAATTCTCACCTGGTCCTCAAAAATCATCCAAAAGGTTTTCTCTCTTCAATTTCACACCCCTAAATAAACACCCACTTTTCTTTCTTCCTCATCTCCAAGGTTTAAGATTATTACTTGAGAGTTTTTATTTTGAATCTTGTGTTTGATTGTGTGCATGCTTGCTGGGTGAGGTTGGTTGAGTGAATTCCTTGTGGTTCTTTAACAAATTTGGGAGCTAAATATGTGCCCTAACTTTTTGAAACTCATGTAAAAGTCTGCTGCCCCTTGTGTGCTTGTGAAAATGCCCAGAGAAAATTCAACTGGGCGAAAAAGGAACCTATGCGATCGCAAGGCCATGTGCGCGATCGCACTGTGTTAAAATTGCAAGGTTGAAATTTTACCTTATACGATCGCATCTTATGCTCCGCGATCACACAGTGCTACCATTGTGAAAATAAAAGTTTTCCCTATGCGATCCCAGAAAGCGCGAACGCACTGTATAACACCCCTGGCAGTAAAACAATAGTTGTGGAAATCTTTGCACGATTGCTTCGCGGCTTTTTTCTTTGGCCTAGATACATCATAATACAATGTATAAAGTACTCGTTCATGCATTTAAAATTTTTTCTCCATTTGTAGGTACTTTGTGTATAAAATGGCCTCGGAAAATGTTGAAAATGTGCAAGAATATGTTCCCCAAGGTATGGAAGAAGAGTATTTTGATGCTACGAGATTCACGGCAGCTGAGTGTGAAAAGAATTATGATAAACTGATGTCCAAGAGCATTATCAAAGCAAGAGGCATCCATTTAGACAACCTTGATGCCAAGATGCCAGAGTTTTTTTGGAGACTGACTAACAGTGGTTAGATATGCTTTGCTCCTTAACCAATCAGAGCTAACTACACAATAGTTCATGAGTTTTATTCCAACGCCGTGAAGACAAATTTCCAGGGGGAAGTATTCACTTTTGTCAGGGGCAAGCGGGTCGACTTTGTCCCCGAGGTAATAAATGCAGACTACGGGCTTCCCAATCATGTCAATAAGATATACAGAGCTAGAGGAAGAGAGAGAGGAACACAATGGTTGGTGGAAAAGCTTCATGATGGGGTTCAACCGACTTGGGAAAGAATACATAAAGGGGTTGATTCGCATAAGTTCACTGTGGAAGCCAACATTTGGTTATCCATTATCTGTGCCAGGATTGTGCTAGCTAGACATGAGACTGAAGTGACGCTTGAGAAGGCATTGATGATTGCTGGAATTATGGATGGCTTTCCAGTGAACGTGGGCCAACGCATCGTGAGTGAAATTAAGGAAGCATGCAACGGAAAGTCTAGAAGCCTATTCTTTCCCTCATTGATCACTCAGTTGTGCTATGATGCTGAGGTGTTCCCGAGCCCGTTTGATGTTGAGAAGGACCCTGCCGTAGCAATCTATCAATTGCTTCGAAAAGGGAAAAATGGTGGGAAGAAGAAGAAGAGAAGGATTGATGTGCTATCTCCTTCATTTGGGCAGTTTGATGAGTCTGTCGAGGGATCCGGTGGTGCCTCCAGAGCTACAGCACGATCACATGACCCCATGGTTCCACTTCCTTATGGACCCCCCACTATGCGCCACATTTCCCATAAATTCTAGGGTGTAGATGCTCATATTCGACGGCTTGTTGCGGGTCTTCCCTCTGGTCCATCCGGTTAGGGAACTTCGACTGGGTCTAGTAAGAAGCCATCGACCTTGGATGATGTAGTGCTGGAGCAAAAAGCAATCAAAAGAAGATTAGAGGACATGAGCCGGAGACAAGGAAAACTTGAAAGGCGACAAATGAAATTCAAGGAGCATGAAAAGAAGAAAAGCAAGTTTCTGTCGAGGACAATGCACAAGCTGAGTTCACTATATGGCTCACAGGATTCTGAGGATGATGATGATGAGGATTTGGAGCTCATATTTCCCACCACCTCTAGCTCCAAGTGATGTAGTTTCAGAGAGCACCTCCTTCATTTTACCTTGTTTTGATTAGTTGCATTGGGAACAATGCAATACTTTAGGTTGGGGGTGGCTCATATTTGATCTATGTTGTAGAGCATCACGTGGAGCATGATATTTGTTTCTTTTGTGAACTTGTGTGGATTTGTTAACATTTCTAGTTTATTAATAATTTATCTTGTTGGGTATTATTTTGGTTCTTAGTTGTTTTTATTTTTTGTTGGTTTATTTTGGTTCTTAGTTGTTTTTATTTGGTTTTTTTATTTTTCAGAGTACTATTTAGAATTTTTCTTGTTATTATTTGTGTTTGTTTTGATTTTTGTTTTGGTTTCATTATAGTAGTATTAATGAATCTCCTTTGTTTTTCTTTCTACTACAGTTCTTTTTCAAGGAAATTATTTATGTCGAATCGGGTGACGTTTCCCTATGATTGATGGTGTGACAACTTTCTTAAGGGATTAGTCTTGTTTAGTTTTTGGGTTAGAAAGTAAAAAAAATTTTTAGTAGTAAGTTTAGTAGCTAGTTGTGAATAAATTGGTTTTTGGGGTGGAATCTTGGGCTCATAAGCCAACGGGTGACTTGTTTGGTACTAATATGATTTAAACCTTGGCATATGAAATTTTTTATCTTTAAAATGAAAAAAAATATATGATGAAAATGAATTATTAAAGTAAGGTTCTTTGTTGTGATTTTTAGATTCTAATTTTGGCTCTTTGATTCACTAAATAGCCTCTTAGGCTACATGTGACTTCCTTGAGATTCATTGGTTTCAATTGGATTTTGGATTTGTATTTCATTTGAGTTTTCATGTGCCATGTGTGGTGAGCTTTAATTGTGAAGTTCTTTCGTATCATTTCTAGTCTAGAACTTGCCCGAAATGTGCTTCAAGGCGAAATCCTAGACTAAATTGGTTTAAGAAAAATGATATTAGGCCTTCCTTGAACCATTATTGTGCCTAAATTTCCTACCCATGAATATTTTCCCTAGTCATCCCTTTTGAACCTTTTAACTTTTTCTTTGGCAACCATGTTACAAACTATTCTTGTGGAACCATACCTTCCTAAGTAATTTAAAGTATGAATATAGGCTAAAAGCCTAAGTTTGGGGGTGGGGGTGGAAAAAGTTGTGATGTGGAGGCTTCTCAAAAAAAAAAGTGAAAAGTGTTACAAAAAAAAATTAAATGAAATAAAAAAAATTAATAATAAGAAAGTATGAATAAATGGAAGACTAGGTGATACAAAAAAAAAAGAGAAAAGAGAAGAAATGGTGGAAAACTTCTTGAACGAAGTGGACTTAGATTGTTGAAAAAGTGTAGTGCTTAGGGAGGTTTTGAGTCACTCTTACCAAATTGTGCCTTACCTTGACCAAAAGCCTAAACTACAACCCTTTAAGTCCTAATTGATTTTGAACCAAGTATGTCTACATTAGTGGAGAAATACATGAAGGGCAAGCCTATGGTACTACTTGTGTGCATTTGAATATCTTTGTGAGAGAGAGAGTTGAGTCTTTCCATTTGACATCCCATTTATATTTTGAATTCCAATTTATGAGTTTGGAATTCTCTCTTAAAGTGTTAGGACACACGAAACTCGAGTTGTGAATTTAATCCCATTTTCAATTGAGAGGAATGAGTGAGGTAAAACAAATGTGATAGAGAGGCAAATTTTGAATCTTTAGTGTCATGACTTGGTTGCTTCTTTGATTAATATAGTGTTTGAGCACTTGAATTGAAATAAAATGAGTGAAAAGTTGGTGATTCATATGCCGTGGATTAATTGTTGGTACCAACCAAATTCACAAAATTATGCTTAAATTGACTCATTTTGACTTGAAATGATATTTGGTATGCCATTGAGCTTAAGTGATCATATTCTTGTAGGATTTTCACAGTTTTTGAATTGCTTGAGGACAAACAATAGTTTAAGTTTGGGGGTTTGATAAGTTGGTATTTTACCAACTTATCTCCTCTTAATACTAATCTTTTATGTAATTTTGTTGAGAAACTAAGACATTTATTGATGTTTATTGGTATATTTCAGGTGTCAAATGATTTAGAGATGATTGTGAAGAAATCGTGTGAAAACAAGTCAAAAGGGAACTAAATTGGAAAATAGATGTCTGCCAAGTTTTTACTCTATGCGATTGCCAGTGATTTCATGCGATCGCATAAGTCCAGGTTGATGATACTGTGCGGTCGCGTTGATGGCAGTGCAAATGCATAGGGGAGAAAGGGACTGGTCAGCAACTGGAAAATAGCCTATGCGATCGCATAGGATTGTATGCGATCGCATACCTTTGGGAAGTAATTCAGTGCGATCGCGGGTGCACTGTAGCAAACACACCGTGTATTTTCTGGGCGAGTGCTGGGCAGTTTTGGAATTTCATGTTTTTATCCCCAAACCATTTTTATACACGACCTAACAGATACTTTCATAATCTTTGGCATCTTTGGACATCTCTTAGCATATTTTGAGTCTTGAAGAGTAGAGAAAACATTCGTGGAAGCTAGAGTTTGCACAAACACTTGGGTTTTGAAGATTTCAAGCTTGTGGTTAAGGATTTCTTACCCATTTATGTTTGTTTTTTCATTTCCTTTCTTTTTATTGAATATTTAAGTGTGTAGTATTTATTTCCAACACTTAATCTTGCTTATGGAAATATTCTTGTTTAAAGTGTGGATTAAATGCCTTGTCGTGCTTATGTATTGAATGATTTTTATATATTTATGAAGTGAGTTAGTGTTTCTTTAATTATTCTTGTTCTTTAATATTTTCAAAGGGATTAGCTAACCATAGGAATCGCCCATTAACTCCGAATTATTTTTGGAAAAGATAATTTGGGGATGAAAAAGATTAATTAACAAGAACTTGAGGCTTTAACCCTCATTTTATAGATTCTACCTAGGAAGAGGATTGAACTACTTGTAGCCATATTTGGGTGTCCTTAATCTCTTAATTTGGTTTGGAATAATCAATTAAGAAGTCTTGTTAGTCTTCGGAATAAGCTAAGTAAGAATTATCATCCGTGGCTAATTAACATAAACTTGCTCATATTTGTAAAATCGTGAAATACATTGGATCGCTACTTGAGTGTAATTCCCGATGCATCCATACTTGTAGCCATTGATCATTTTATTTTCTTTCTAGGTTAGTTTACATTTTTACATTTAGATATAAATATTTTCACAACAAAAATCTAAGTGTTTGGCATTGTGCGATAAGTGATAATTCTCTTACATTCCTAATCTCCTACAAATTGTTCTTTGTGGGATTTGACCCCAACCTAGTTGGGTAACTATATTTGACATCAATTGCTTACACTATTTTAAGGTATAAATTGAGCGTATCAAATTTTGGCGTCGTTGCCGGGGAACAATTTTGCGTAATTTAGGTTGTTTGAGAAATAAGCATAAGTGATTTGGTCCAAACTTGTAAATATTTTTCTTACATTGGTCTATTTTTCTTGTTTGTTTCTTGTTCAGTTTCTTAATTTTTGAAAAACAAAATTCTTGTAAATGGCATCATATAATGAAAATTGGTCGGATGGTAGTTGTTCATACTTTGATGACCCTTGTCCTTATTGTGGAGGACCACACTCGTGGCAAAATTGTTTAAATTCTCCCAGGGATGGATTTTGCGCACAATATAAAACCCATGAGTGGAGTATTTGTGATAGATTTGGTTGCCAAAATGGTCATTGGAATGATTGTGATTATTTTTCTGTCCCTTCCCCAATCCCCCGCTATGATGATTCTACTTTTTGTGATGAAAATTTTAGGGATGAGGAAGTGGAAAAAATTGAGCATGGCCGAAATAGAGAGTTCAAGCTCATGTTGGAGTTCTTACTTAAAGAACGAAATCAAGAGCAAAGTTCCTTGGAGGAGCTTTTGGAGAATAACCTCCAAAATGAATTGGCACTTGAAAGGTTGCACTCACATATGCATGAAATGATTGAAGCTTTAAGAGTTCAAAAGGCATTGGAGGTTAGTGATAGCCAAGAACCTTCCTTGGAGGTTGAAGTTAAAAATCCTCCCTTGGCACTCGATCAAAACCAAGAATAACTCTCAAATGCTCAAAATGAGAGGATGGTGCTCTTGTTGGAGGCCATTCTTGAAAGTGAGGAAAAGCACAACTTTGCACTCTAGGACATGAAAAATAAAGTGACTCAAAATGATGAGCACATCCGCACTTTGAAGTATCAAATGAAAGCATTGATGGAGGCTCATTATTCCTCTCAATTTGAAAGTGTGGAAGCAAGCCAAAAAGAGTCCAATTCCGAGGAAGAAAGTGAGTTTTATTTTGAGGATTCGAGATTTGAACATTCGCCAACCGACTCCATGAGTATTATTGATGCCGAAGAAAATATGGGATTAGAGTCAAACGGGGTGATTGAAAATGTTGTTGAAATTGACTCTAGTCAGGGGGAAAAAGAGGATGTCAAAATCCGAGAAAAATTGCAAGTTGGAGGTTTGAAGTCACATTCCAAGCATTTTTCAACATTGGAATTATGTGGTGATATGGAAGTTTAACTACACGATTCAATGAAGGATTGCGAGGAGAAAAAATTCATGCCTTACATTTTACAATTTGCGGAAACAAGAAAGCAAAATGACATACCTCACATGAAAGCCATAAGTGCAAAATGAAGGAATCAATGCTTGGCCGGTCATCGACTTACCACCCCCCATCGATCGTGGTCACAAGCTCGATTCCAAGCTAGGTGCCCAATTCATATCATCCAAATGGCGAGAAAAGTGGTAAAAATTGACTTGCGTCGTGCCACGACGTTAACTGCGGCGCTTGGTGGGAGGCAACCCTTCGTTTTCAAAATTTTTGTTTATTTTTGAAATTTTCGTGTTTAGAATAGCTTATTATATTGTTTATAACCAATCTACCAAGTTTAAAAATTTTTGGAGTTGATTTAAGCAGGACGGGGTGGCCGGGAAGTCAAAAACCAGTAGCTGGTGCAAACAAATATTTCAGAGCAGCACATTGTTGCACTATGCGATCGCCGCAAAATCAGTGCAGTCGCATATCAGTCAAGCTCCAGTGCACTATGTGATCGCATAGTTGATATGCTATCGCGAAATTTGTGACTTTTTTGCACTATGCGATCGCATATACCGAACCGCGATCGCACTGTTTCCCAGGTAAGTAAATAGCTTTAACACTGGAAACGCCCATTTTGGTCACTCTTATGCCCCAAAAACGGAAATTCTCACACTGGTTCTCAAAAAGCATCCAAACGGTTTTCTCTCTTCAATTTCACACCCCTAAATAAACACCCACTTTTCTTTCTTCCTCATCTCCAAGGTTTAAGATTGTTACTTTGGAGTTTTTATTTTGAATCTTGCGTTTGATTGTGTGCATGCTTGCTGGGTGAGGTTGGTTGAGTGAATTCCTTGTGGTTCTTGAACAAATTTGGGAGCTAAATATGTGCCCTAACTTTTTGAAACTCATGTAAAAGTCTGCTGCCCCTTGTGTGCTTGTGAAAATGCCCAGAGAAAATTCAACTGGGCGAAAAAGGAACCTATGCGATCGCAAGGCCATGTGCGCGATCGCACTGTGTTAAAATTGCAAGGTGAAAATTTTACCTTATACGATCGCATCTTATGCTCCGCGATCACACAGTGCTACCATTGTGAAAATAAAAGTTTTCCCTATGCGATCCCAGAAAGCGCGAACGCACTGTATAACACCCCTGGCAGTAAAACAATAGTTGTGGAAATCTTTGCACGATTGCTTCGCGGCTTTTTTCTTTGTCCTAGATACATCATAATACAATGTATAAAGTACTCGTTCATGCATTTAAAATTTTGTCTCCATTTGTAGGTACTTTGTGTATAAAATGGCCTCGGAAAATGTTGAAAATGTGCAAGAATATGTTCCCCAAGGTATGGAAGAAGAGTATTTTGATGCTACGAGATTCACGACAGCTGAGGGTGAAAAGAATTATGATAAACTGATGTCCAAGAGCATTATCAAAGCAAGAGGCATCCATTTAGACAACCTTGATGCAAAGATGCCAGAGTTTTTTCGGAGACTGACTAACAGTGGTTGGATATGCTTTTCTCCTTAACCAATCAGAGCTAACTACACAATAGTTCATGAGTTTTATTCCAACGCCGTGAAGACAAATTTCCAGGGGGAAGTATTCACTTTTGTCAGGGGCAAGCGGGTCGACTTTGTCCCCGAGGTAATAAATGCAGACTACGGGCTTCCCAATCATGTCAATAAGATATACAGAGCTAGAGGAAGAGAGAGAGGAACACAATGGTTGGTGGAAAAGCTTCATGATGGGGTTCAACCGACTTGGGAAAGAATACATAAAGGGGTTGATTCGCATGAGTTCACTGTGGAAGCCAACATTTGGTTATCCATTATCTGTGCCAGGATTGTGCTAGCTAGACATGAGACTGAAGTGACGCTTGAGAAAGCATTGATGATTGCTGGAATTATGGATGGCTTGCCAGTGAACGTGGGACAACACATCGTGAGTGAAATTAAGGAAGCATGCAACGGAAAGTCTAGAAGCCTATTCTTTTCCTCATTGATCACTCAGTTGTGCTATGATGCTGAGGTGTTCCCGAGCCCGTTTGATGTTGAGAAGGACCCTGCCGTAGCAATCTATCCATTGCTTCGAAAAGGGAAAAATGGTGGGAAGAAGAAGAAGAGAAGGATTGATGTGCTATCTCCTTCATTTGGGCAGTTTGATGAGTCTGTCGAGGGATCCGGTGGTGCCTCCACAGCTACAGCAGGATCACATGACCCCATGGTTCCACTTCCTTATCGACCCCCCACTATGCGCCACATTTACCATAAATTCTAGGGTGTAGATGCTCATATTCGACGGCTTGTTGCGGGTCTTCCCTCTGGTCCATCTGGTTAGGGAACTTCGACTGGGTCTAGTAAGAAGCCATCGACCTTGGATGATGTAGTGCTGGAGCAAAAAGCAATCAAAAGCAGATTAGAGGACATGAGTCGGAGACAAGGAAAACTTGAAAGGCGACAAATGAAATTCAAGGAGCATGAAAAGAAGAAAAGCAAATTTCTGTCGAGGACGATGCACAAGATGAGTTCACTATATGGCTCACAGGATTCTGAGGATGATGATGATGAGGATTTGGAGCTCATATTTCCCACCACCTCTAGCTCCAAGTGATGTAGTTTCAGAGAGCACCTCCTTCATTTTACCTTGTTTTGATTAGTTGCATTGGGAACAATGCAATACTTTAGGTTGGGGGTGGCTCATATTTGATCTATGTTGTAGGGCATCACGTGGAGCATGATATTTGTTTCTTTTGTGAACTTGTGTGGATTTGTTAACATTTCTAGTTTATTAATAATTTATCTTGTTGGCTTTATTTTGGTTCTTAATTGTTTTTATTTTTTGTTTGTTTATTTTGGTTCTTAGTTGTTTTTATTTGGTTTTTTTATTTTTCAGAGTACTATTTAGAATTTTTCTTGTTATTATTTGTGTTTGTTTTGATTTTTGTTTTGGTTTCATTATAGTAGTATTAATGAATCTCCTTTGTTTTTCTTTCTACTACAGTTCTTTTCCAAGGAAATTATTTATGTCAAATCGGGTGAATTTTCCCTATGATTGATGGTGTGACAACTTTCTTAAGGGATTAGTCTTGTTTAGTTTTTGGGTTAGAAAGCAAATTTTTTTTTAGTAGTAAGTTTAGTAGCTAGTTGTGAATAAATTGGTTTTTGGGGTGTAATCTTGGGCTCATAAGCCAACGGGTGACTTGTTTGGTACTAATATGATTTAAACCTTGGCATATGAAATTTTTTATCTTTAAAATGAAAAAAAATATATGATGAAAATGAATTATTAAAGTAAGGTTCTTTGTTGTGATTTTTAGATTCTAATTTTGGCTCTTTGATTCACTAAATAGCCTCCTAGGCTACATGTGACTTCCTTGAGATTCATTGGTTTCAATTGGATTTTGGATTTGTATTTCATTTGAGTTTTCATGTGCCATGTGTGGTGAGCTTTAATTGTGAAGTTCTTTCGTATCATTTCTAGTCTAGAACTTGCCCGAAATGTGCTTCAAGGCGAAATCCTAGACTAAATTGGTTTAAGAAAAATGATATTAGGCCTTCCTTGAACCATTATTGTGCCTAAATTTCCTACCCATGAATATTTTCCCTAGTCATCCCTTTTGAACCTTTTAACTTTTTCTTTGGCAACCATGTTACAAACTATTCTTGTGGAACCATACCTTCCTAAGTAATTTAAAGTATGAATATAGGCTAAAAGCCTAAGTTTGGGGGTGGGGGTGGAAAAAGTTGTGATGTGGAGGCTTCTCAAAAAAAAAAGTGAAAAGTGTTACAAAAAAAAATTAAATGAAATAAAAAAATTTAATAATAAGAAAGTATGAATAAATGGAAGACTAGGTGATACAAAAAAAAAAGAGAAAAGAGAAGAAATGGTGGAAAACTTCTTGAACGAAGTGGACTTAGATTGTTGAAAAAGTGTAGTGCTTAGGGAGGTTTTGAGTCACTCTTACCAAATTGTGCCTTACCTTGACCAAAAGCCTAAACTACAACCCTTTAAGTCCTAATTGATTTTGAACCAAGTATGTCTACATTAGTGGAGAAATACATGAAGGGCAAGCCTATGGTACTACTTGTGTGCATTTGAATATCTTTTGAGAGAGAGAGTTGAGTCTTTCCATTTGACATCCCATTTATATTTTGAATTGCAATTTATGAGTTTGGAATTCTCTCTTAAAGTGTTAGGACACACGAAACTCGAGTTGTGAATTTAATCCCATTTTTAATTGAGAGGAATGAGCGAGGGAAAACAAATGTGATAGAGAGGCAAATTTTGAATCTTTAGTGTCATGACTTGGTTGCTACTTTGATTAATATAGTGTTTGAGCACTTGACTTGAAATAAAATGTGTGAAAAGTTGGTGATTCATATGCCGTGGATTAATTGTTGGTACCAACCAAAGTCACAAAATTGTGCTTAAATTGAATCATTTTGACTTGAAATGATATTTGGTATGCCATTGAGCTTAAGTTATCATATTCTTGTAGGATGTTCACAGTTTTTGAATTGCTTGAGGACAAACAATAGTTTAAGTTTGGGGGTTTGATAAGTTGGTATTTTACCAACTTATCTCCTCTTAATACTTAATCTTTTATGTAATTTTGTTGAGAAACTAAGATATTTATTGATGTTTATTGGTATATTTCAGGTGTCAAATGATTTAGAGATGATTGTGAAGAAATCGTGTGAAAACAAGTCAAAAGGGAACTAAATTGGAAAATAGATGTCTGCCAAGTTTTTACTCTATGCGATTGCCAGTGATTTCATGCGATCGCATAAGTCCAGGTTGATGATACTGTGCGATCGTGTTGATGGCAGTGCAAATGCATAGGGGAGAAAGGGACTGGTCAGCAACTGGAAAATAGCCTATGCGAACGCATAGGATTGTATGCGATCGCATACCTTTGGGAAGTAATTCAGTGCGATCGCGGGTGCACTGTAGCAAACACACAGTGTATTTTCTCGGCGGGTGCTGGGCAGTTTTTGAATTTCATGTTTTTATCCCCAAACCATTTTTATACATGACCTAGTAGATATTTTCAGAATCTTTAGCATCTTTGGACATCTCTTAGCATATTTTTGAGTCTTGAAGAGTAGAGAAAACATTTGTTGAAGCCAGGGTTTGCACACACACTTGGGATTTTAAGATTTCAAGCTTGTAGTAAGGATTTCTTACCCATTTATGTTTGTTTCTTCATTTCCTTTCTTTGTATTGAATATTTAAGTGTGTAGTATTTATTTCCAACACTTAATCTTGTTTACGGAAATATTCTTGTTTAAAGTGTGGATTAAATACCTTGTTGTGATTATGTATTGAATGATTTTTATAAATTTATGAAGTGAGTTAGTGTTTCTTTAATTATTCTTGTTCCTTAATGTTTCCAAAGGGATTAGCTAACCCTAGGGCTCACCCATTAACTCCGAATTAATTTTGGAAAAGATAATTTGGGGTTGAGAAAGATTAATTAACAAGAACTTGAGGCTTTAACCCTCATTTTATAAATTCTACCTAGGAATATGATTGAACTACTTGTAGGCATATTTGGGTGTGCTTAATATCTTAATTGCGTTAGGAATAATTCAATTAAGAAGTGTTGTTAGTCTTTGAAAGAAGCTACGTAAGAATTACTATCCGTGGCTAATTAACATAAACTCGCTCATATTTGAAAAATCGTGAAATACATTTGATCGTTACTTGAGTGGAATTCCCGATGCATCCATACTTGTAGTCATTGATCATTTTATTTGCTTTCTAGTGTCACGCCCCAAAATCGAGGGGCGCGACTGGCGCCTAAGCGAGTGACCCGGTCAAGAAAGCCTGATTAGCCTTTCCTACCCGACTCGTTTCTCCCCGTGTTTATAGCATACCTTATTTACATGAGGTAGCAAGAGATAAACAAAAAGCATATATATATTTATACCATTGAGTCCATTTTTCTCTTTAACCCTTACCAGCATTCGATCTTCTAAAACATACATACTAATTACAATATTCACGATACGGAATCACGATTACGATCAAATCCAAAAACTAACCAATATATATACAACTCACATAAGTGTCTACGGAGCCTCTTAGAGTTCGGAGAAATATACATAGACATGTCGGCGACAAGGCCCCGTCTATACCTCAAAAGGGACAACATGTACAAAAGAGATCAACATTTATCTACACACGGCCCCGGGAGGGAATGAGGCACACCAGAACTGCTGAAGGGAGGAGGAGAAAGCACCATTATCGTCGATCCACGCTACCTGCTACAGAACCACTTACATCCATTTAAAAGATGTAGCGCCCCCGACAAAAGGGACGTTAGTACCATTGAATAGTACTAGTATGTATGAACAAACCTACTCTAGACAGGATAAACATCAACAGACAATGATGCAAATAGAGACATCATATAACAATTCACCAAAGTAGGGGAAAACACAAATACGAGTCACCGTATTTCTTATCCCGTTTTTCCATCTTTTGGTTAATGATCTTTCAGTTCAAGCGTTATTATTATTATTATTGAACCACCGTGTCATTGTCACATGGAGTCCGGTCTCGGCCCGACCGGCTAATCCACCCTAGGAGAGGCCCTCAACAATATCATAACTCATACCATCACCGTGGCATGTTCACACGGAGTCCGGTATCTCACTGGCTGGATCCTGTCTCTCACCGGTGGAATCAACATCATATCTCAATTTCATGTCTCCATGTGTACGACATGGAGTCAGATCCCGCCCCGATCGGATAGGCCATCTCACCCTAGGACATTCCCCATCATTTTTTTGATCTTTTAGTTCACGTTTATCATCCTCCATCTTTTGATTCACATCTCATATCATTTCAATAATTTAGTTCATATTTCACATCAATTCAATAATTTGATTCACATTTCATATCAATTCAATCATTTGGTTCATATTCCATCTCAACTCAATCTTTCACATCTACCACAACCATCACATAAGAGGATTTTCCCACATAGTAAGAGAAAGATCATAATTATGACAATTCATATAATCAAATAGCATAACGATATGGTAGTAACATAGAATGGCATAGAAGCAAGAATTTCCCAACTTGACACATAAGGCACATAAATTCCATAGAGCATCAAATAATAGAATCATACCTGGAAAGTGAACACCAATAGGTTATTCTATGAAGATTAGAGTTAGCCATACATACCTCGATTTCTACCACAATTCACCGGACTTTCTAGCACCTTCAATCTAGTTCACAATGTGGCACAATTGAACTTAGAATTAGGAATAATGATCATGTCTTAAGCTCACTTGAGCATTCTATCAACCACTAGGTGTTCCTTTTGATTAAATGGCCTCTTTTTAGTGAAAGATTACCCTAACCCACTTCCCTTTACTAGATTATGACTAGTTGGTTACATGCATGCAAGATTTCTACCCCCGTCTTCATGAACTCACCTAACCATTTTTCATTCTAATAAGAATCGTGAAACTAAGGTTGATGGGGTAGAAGCTTACCTCTTGTAGTGAAGAAAATTGTGCCCTACTCGATCAATTCTAGGCCTGAGTAGTGGTAGTGGATTAAATTGATGAAGTTGGGACTCTCTCTCTCACTAGAACCCACTCTCACCTCTCTCTATTTTATCAGAAAATAACTAAAATTATGAGGGATGGGTGTTATATTAGGCTGGGGGTCGGGTTTTACAAATTAGGAATTAGAAGCCCCGAAGCAGGTTTTGCGGTCCGGAATGCGACGGTTATGTGGTCTGCAAACCTGCCGCTTATTGGCCATCAGCTGGGCCAAACAAAAAAGGGTCTGCCCAGGTATGCGGCAACTGTAAAGACCCGTAAAATTCTATGTCTCGAATAATGCCCGAATAGGTCCCTGTGTTGTTATAACTGTAGAAACTCTTAAAACGGACCTATTTTGAGTAAAAAGTACCCCGAAACTTGAAAAATTAAATATCCCAGAATTGTGTTGTTATGCGACGCACGATGCGATCACATAACGTGTATGCAGACCGCATAATGGTCGCATACCTGGACAAGCTACTGTCCAGATTGAGGACAACTATGCGGCGCAGAATGCGATCGTATTTTGGGTATGCGGACCGCATAATTTTCGCATTCTTTCCCCACGGTTCTTGCGAAGGAGGTTATGCGGCGCACTATGCGATCGCATAACAGGTATGCAGACCTCATAGTGGTCGCATACCTGGGCAAACTGTTTTCCAACTTTAGCCCATTTGAGGGCCAACTATGCGACAGGAATGCAGACCGCATAGCAGGAATGCGATTGCATTCCTGACCGCATTTCTGTGTCGGGGCTCCTATTTTCTAAATTTAAAACCCGACGCCCTCTTTAATAAAACACCCCTCCCCTTCAATTTTAAGGAATTTCCGAACAAAATAGAGAGATGGGAGGGAGGGTTCTTGAGAGAGAAAGCTCCTTCTTCATTAATTTGATTTTTTTCCAAAATCACTCAGGCTTGGGAATTTTGAGTAATCTTCTTCTTCATTCTAACATGTAAGTCCCCACCACATTTTCGTTAAATTTTCAGATTTTTGGTTAATAGTAGAACTCCCCTAAATGGGTTCTTGAAGATGAAAGTGAAGAACCTTGCATGCATGTTCATTTATTGTAAAAATTAAGTAAAGGGAAGTGGGTTAGAGTAAATAATCACAAAGAGGGGCTTGGTAATCTGAGGGGTCTCATAGCATTCGATAAATGCCTAGGCGAGTTTGAATTGTGTTCATGATTCCCAATTCTAAGATGAATTTGTTACATTATGAATTAGATTGACATTGCTTGACGGTTCGGTGATTTGGGAATAGGAATTAGAAGGGAACTTTGACTCCAGGTATGTATGGCTAACTTTAACCTTTGTAGAATCCTCTTGTTAGTGTCCGAAATATGGTATGTGTACTTTTTTTGAGGAAATGTGAATTGAATGTCCAATTGTGTTGAGGCGTAATACTTCACTCCCTGAATTTATTGTTAACTACTATGCTAGTTGAGATTGTGAAAAGTGGTTTGTTGTGCCTATCTTATTACGTGTAAATCTCGTAAATGCTCGAGGGTATTGATATGAAAGTATGTGTTAATGAATGAAAGAATGTTAATGTTCCAAAGTGTGGGAATGTATATAATGGCTAAAAATCGTGCGTGGTATGTAATGAAAAAAGGTATTGTGAAATGATGTAATTAAGTTGAACGATTATGGCAACACCGTGTACATGAATTACTGCTTGGTGAGCCTTGAGTCCACATAACGAATTGTTGATATGAACTTGTGTTCCTTGTAATGAAGATCCTTGTGATTTAATTGTTGGTGATTGTTGTTATGAAATGTGATTGTTTGGTGGGATCGGGTTACACGCCGCAACACGAGGTAATAAGGATGGAATGTGGTTGTGTTGAAATGAGAATCTGTGAAACTCTTGAATATGGTTGTGTTGAAATGAGAATATGTGAAACTCTTGAATATGCTGGTGTTGAAAGGAGAATCTGTGAAACTCTTGATTTTGGTTATTTATGTTTCTGTGCAATACTTGTTGGTTCGATTAACTATTTCTTATTTGTGTATTGCTTGATTGTACTTAGGGTAAAGTTTTTTCATACATACTAGTACTATTCCATAGTACTAACGTTCCTTTTGCCAGGGGCGCTACATCTTTTATATGGATGTAGGTGGTTCCATAGCAGGTAGCTCAGCCCGCCGTTAGTGATGCCTCCTCTTCATCTCTTCAGCAGTTTTGGTGAGCCCCTCTTCCTGTCATGGCCGCGTGTGGATTATACTATCCTCTTTTGCTTATTTTGTAAAGCTATAGCCGGGGCCTTGTAGTTGGCAAGTTATGTAGAACTCCTAAGAACTCTTAGAGGCTTCGTAGACACTGTGTGGGTTGTATATGTATATGTATATGTATATTGTGGGCGGTAGTTGTACTCACTCGTACTTGTGGATCGCAAATCAAAAATGTTGTATGTAACTTGTATATTTTGGAGTATCTATTGCTGAAAACTAAAAGAGGAAAGATGGAATTATGTTGTAAAGTTTACTTTGACTCTAAATTGGCTTACTCATATGGAATAATATACGTTATGAACACAGGGTAATACGTTGGGCAGGAAAGGCAATCCAGGTCCGCTTGACTGGGTTCATCCGGTTGGGCGCCTGTCTCGTTCCTCGGTTTTGGGGCGTGACAAACTTGGTATCAGAGCCTAAGGTTTTAAAAGTGTCCTAGGATGTGTCGGAGCCGTGTCTAGTCGAGCCCTTCTTATCGGTGTGTTGTCGACACATCTATAAGTAGGGGGCTGCATGGACATTTAGGAAAATACCCTTTCATTGTTACTCTGTATCGTGCGATGAAGTGAAAGGTGAGAATATCTTTATCTAACTCGCGCATTATCCTAATTTTCAGTATATGGCGCCCAATAAGAGAGCTTGACTCGGCCTTGAGGCCAATGCCACCGCAAGTGTGGCCATAAATCGTTTATCTGATGGTGCGGGTGAGAATGATTCCCCGACCTTGAATCTACCTGACTCCTCCGTGCCAGGCTAGTCTATTCCTATTCCTGCTCAAGAGAAGGATACTGAAATCCCTCCCGCTGATGTTCCTTATCATTTTTCAGTCCCAGCTTCCGGTCTCAGTATTTCTGATGGGGACTTTAGGGGAGCTATCTAGATGTTGACTCAGTTAGTGGACTCCCAGGCCCAAAGATCACAGGCTGCCCCTGCGTCCTCTAGCGAGCAAGCGGATTCTTCAGGTTCTAGGGTAAACCAGTTTCTGCGGTTAGCCCCTCCAGAGTTCACAGACACCGACCTGGAGGCCGATCCTCAAGATTTTGTAGATGAAATGTACAAGACCCTCTGGGTTATGAAGGCTGCTGAAACAGAGGGAGTTGAGTTAACTTCCTATCGTCTAAAGGGAGCAGCATATTCGTGGTTTGAGATATGGGAGAGTTCCCGTGGAGAGGGGAGACCTCCGGCGAGGTGGGTCGAGATTGTAGACGCTTTCATGGATCATTTCTTGCCTGCCAAGGTTATGGCAGCCTGTGCTGCAGAGTTTGAGGTCCTTAAGCAGAGCTACATGAGTGTGTAGGAGTACCATATGGAGTTTGTGCTCTTATGCAAGTATGCTACCCACATGATGCCAAGTATGCAGGCCAGAGTTCGTCGGTTTGTTCAAGGCCTGGGTCCCTTGGTTGTCAATGAGGCTGCTACAGCTGCTTTGCATTCAAATATGAACTATGGTAAGATTGTGGATTTTTCCCGGAAATTGATAATAAGAATGGAGAGAGAGGGTAGTAGCAGGGCCCGGTCAGCGGGTAACCCTGGGAGCTCAGTTGGAGGTGGGAGATCAGCCCTTGGGAGGGGTCATCAGGGCCATCTCAGTCCTCAGCCAGTGCACCACCATCGGGGCACAATTATCTGTAGGGAGGTCGCTTTGGGCCCGGTTCAGATAGCAGGAGGTTCCACCAGTCAGGTCATTCTGGTGCAAGGATTCAGCAGCAGCGGAGGGCCCCATGTCCTAAGTGTGGGAGGTTCCATTCTGAGCCATGTTACTTGGATATTCTAGTATGCTACAAATACGGAGTGAGGGGTCATATCTAGTGGGATTGTCGTGCGCCCAGTTAGGGCACAGGTAGGGGCACTGCTCAGCCGTCCAGTTCTTCAACCGCTACATCTTCAGCACGCCCTCCAGCTCCAGCAGGGTGCGGTACAACTAGGGTTAGAGAACGGGGTCAAGGGGGACCTAGTAGATTCTATGATTTGAGTGGTCGCCTGAGTGCAGAGGCTTCTCCAGATGTTGTCATAGGTATTCTGACTGTCCAATTGCTTGATGTTTATACTCTTATTGATCCGGGGTCCTCTTTGTCATATGTTACTCCATTTATTGCTTCGAGTTTTGGGATAGAACCCGAACAGCTTCATGTGTCGTTCTCAGTGTCGACTCCGGTTGGTAGTTCTATTACGGCCGGGCGAGTTTATAGGAATTGTGTTGTTACGGTGTGTGGTCGAGATACCACGGCCGATCTTATTGAGTTGGAGATGTTATATTTTGATGTAATCATGGGAATGGATTGGCTTTATTTGTGCTTTGCTAAACTCGACTGCCGAACCAGAATTATGAGGCTCGAATTTCCTAACGAGCACGTTATTGAATGGAAAGGGGGTGATGTTGTGCCCAAGGGTAGGTTTATTTCCTATCGTAAAACCTCCAAGATGATCAAGAAAAGGTGCATCTATCATTTGGTCTGGGTTGCGGACACCACTTCAGAGGTGCCTGCTCCCGAGTCCGTGCCGGTTGTGAATGAGTTTCTTGAAGTGTTTCTGGATGAGCTTCCTGGAATTCTGCCAGATAGAGAGATCAATTTCGGGATTGATGTATTTCCCGATACACAACCAATATCTATTCCACCTTCCAAAATGGCGCCTGCAAAATTGAGAGAGTTAAAGGAGCAATTCAAAGATCTATTAGAAAAGGGTTTCATTCGGCCAAGTGTGTCGCCTTGGCGCGCACCGGTTCTTTTTGTCAGAAAGAAAGATGGATCGCTTCGAATGTGTATCGATTATCGGCAGATCAACAAGGTCACCATCAAGAATAAATATCCAGTGCCTCGAATAGATGATTTGTTCGATCAATTGCAAGGTGCTAGGTTCTTCTCAAAGATTGATTTACGGTCAGGGTACCACCAGTTAAAGATCAGGGAGCAGGATATTCCTAATACCGCCTTCAGGACTCGTTATGGGCACTTTGAATTTCTGGTAATGTCTTTTGGGCTACCCAACGCCCCAACAACTTTTATGGATCTTATGAATCGGGTTTTCAAGCTGTTTCTTGACTCCTTCGTGATAGTCTTCATTGATGATATCCTTTTTTAATTGCGAAGTCAGGAAGATCATGTTAATCACCTCAGGGCGGTTCTAAAAACTCATTATCAGCACTAGTTCTATGCAAAGTTTTCAAAATGTGAGTTTTGGCTAGAATCGGTCACATTTTTGGGCCATGTTGTTTCTACGGAAGGGATTCAAGTTGATCCCCAAATGATTGCAGCGGTAAAGGATTGACCTAGACTAACAACCCCGATGAAGATTCGCAGTTTCTTGGGTCTAGCTGGGTATTATCGGAGGTTTATGGACTCTCGCCTCCCCGTTGACTAAGCTGCCATAGAAAGCAGTTATGTTTCAGTGGTCCGATGCTTGTGAAAAGAGTTTTCAGGAAATGAAGTCGAGATTGACTTTGGCACCAGTGTTGACCTTGCCAGAAGGTTCAAAGGGATTCGTGGTTTATTGTGATGCTTCGAGAGTTGGTTTGGGGTGTGTGTTGATGCAATGTGGTAAAGTTATATCGTATGCTTCAAGGCAGCTCAAGAATCACGAGAAGAATTATCCGACGCATGATTTGGAGCTCGCAGCGGTTGTGTTTGCATTGAAAATTTGGCGGAATTATCTCTATGGGGTCCATGTGGACATGTTCACAGACTACAAGAGTCTTCAAAATTTATTCAAGCAGAAGGAGTTGAACTTAAGGCAGCGGGGGTGGTTAGAATTGCTCAAGGATTACGATATGAATATTTTGTACCATCCCAGAACGGCGAATATGGTAGCCGACGCTCTTAGTCGGAAATTCATGGGTAGCTTGGCACATTTGGAGGCCGGTCAGAGGCCTTTGGCTCGGGAGGTTTATCAATTGGCCAGTCTTGGGGTCTGTATTTCGACCTCAGGTGAGAGGAAAGTCGTGGTGTGTTATGGGCGGAGTCCTCGCTTGTAGCGGAAGTCAAGGAAAAGCAATTCAGAGATCCAACATTGATACAATTGAGGGAAGCCATTTTAAATCACAAGTTTTCAGCTTTTTCACTCGGCAATGATGACAGTGTCTTGCGGTGTCAGGGGAGACTATGTGTTCCAGATGTGGATGATCTCAGGGGGAGGGTAATGGAAGAGGCTCATAATTCCAGGTATTCTATTCACCTGGGTTCTACAAAAATGTATCACGGTCTCAAGGAGAATTATTGGTGGGGTAGTATGAAGAGGGGTGTGGCGGACTTTGTGGTTAGATGTCCGAATTGTCAGCAGGTGAAGGCCCAGCATCAGAGGCCCGGTGGGTTGACGCAGCTCATTGAAATGGAAATAGGAAATGGGAAATGATCAATATGGACTTCGTGGTAGGGTTACCTCGCACTCAGCGCAAGTTCGACTCAATTTGGGTAATAATGGATTGACTTATGAAATCAGCTCACTTCTTACCAGTAAAGTCCACCTATACTGCAGAACAGTATGCTCAGTTGTATATCCAGGAAATAATCAGACTTCATGGCACTCCAGTTTTTATTATTTCTGATTGAGGGGCCCAGTTCACAACTAACCTTTGGAGGAAATTTCAACAAGGTTTAGGTACTCAGGTAAATCTCAGCACGGCTTTCCACTCGCAGACTGATGGTCAAGTGGAGTTGACTATTCAGACGCTTGAGGATATGTTACGGGCTTGTGTTTTGGATTTCAAGGGTAGTTGGGATGATCACTTGCCGCTTATAGAGTTTTCTTTTAATAACAGCTTTGAGGCTAGTATTCAGATGGCCCCATTTGAGGCATTGTACGGGAGGAGATGTAGGTCTTCGATCGGATGGTTTGAGGTTGGTGAGGCAAAATTGTTAGGACCAAATCTTTTGCACCAAGCTATGGGAAATGTTGAAGTCATTCAGGAGAGGATGAAAACTACTCAGAGTCATCAGAAATCCTATGCGGATGTTCGTCGTAGGGATTTAGAGTCTTAAGTAGATGATTGGGTATTCTTGAAGGTATCTCCCATGAAAGGGGTGATGCGGTTTGGGAAGAAAGGGAAATTGAGCCCTAGGTATGTCGGGTCGTATCGGATCACTCAAAGGATAGGGCAAGTCGCGTATAGGCTGGAATTGCCCCTGAAATGTCATTAGTGCACCCGGTATTCCATGTGTCTATGTTGAAGAAAGTGGTTGGAGATCCATCCACCATCGTGCCAGTTGAGACTATTGAGGTTAATGGAGAATTATCGTATGAAGAGGTTCCGGTTGCTATTATTGATAGGCAAGTCCGTAGGTTGAGGAACAAAGAAATTGTTTCAGTTATAGTGTTTTGGCGAAGTCAACGAGTCGAGGAAGCCACGTGGGAACCAGAGAATGAAATGGAAGAAGAATATCCCCATTTGTTTGAACAAGTCTAGTAGTGATCGTGAGAACTGCCATCTCTAAGTGAATACACCTTTGTGTTTAATTTTGTGCAAGAACACTTCACTCTCCTAATTTCCTTACTATTGTAGCCTCTTAAAGTTGTGCCACATTTGTGTAACATTGTGATTGTTTTCTTAATGTGCATCTCTTTGAAGTAATCTAAAATTATGTGCAATTCATGTGGTAGTTAGATGATACGCAAGTGGTGGTGTTAACTGAATTATGTGCAAATTGTTGGAGTAAGTGAAATTGTGTGAAACTTGTGCAGTGATTAAATGATTAATAGATGTGTACATTGGTAATGATTAATAGAAGTGTAGATTGGTAATGATTAATTGAAGTGTATATGACATGTGGAAGTAATTGAATATATGCAAGTTGTTGAGGTAACAAGATTATATACAAGTTGTTAGAATAACTGCATTATGTAGCATTTAATTGGTCAAGAACATGTGTTGCGGGGGCTCTCTAACAGGTAGATAGGTCTAATTACAGAGGAAACTCTGGCGAAAAGTTCAGAAAATATCGGAGTTAGTGAAAATTTAGGGGTTGGCATATTGTGTTTTTAAAACCAAATGACTTTTCGATCCTCATTCGAGGACGAATGATTTTAAGTGGGGGAGAATGTAAAGACCCGTAAAGTTCTATGCCTAGAATAATGCCCGAATAGGTCCCTGTGTTGTTATAACTGTAGAAACTCTTAAAACGGACTTATTTTGAGTAAAAAGTACCCTGAAACTTGAAAAATAAAATTTTCCAGAATAAACCACATAACGTGTATTCGAACCGCATAATGGTCGCATACCTGGGCAGACTACTGTCAAGATTGAGGACAACTATGCGGCCCAGAATGCGACTGCATTTTGGGTATGCGGACCGCATAGTTGTCGCATTCTTTTCCCATGGTTCTTGCGAAGGAGGTTATGCGATGCACTATGCGATCGCATAACAGGTATGCGGACCACATAGTGGTCGCATACCTGGGTAGATTGTTTTCCCATTTTGGCCCATTTGAGGGCCAACTATGCGACATGAATGCGGACCGCACAGCAGGAATGTGATCGCATTCCTGACCGCATTTCTGTGTCGGGGCTCCTATTCTAAATTTAAAACCCGACCCTCTGTTAAATAAAACACCCCTCCCCTTCATTTCTAAGGAATTTCTGAAATTGGAGACCCATCTGCCATCGTGCCAGTTGAGATCGTTGAAGTTAATGAAGAATTATCGTATGAAGAAGTTCCAGTTGCTATTCTGGATAGGCAGGTTCGTAAGTTGAGAAACAAGGAAATTGCTTCGGTTAAAGCGTTATGGCGAAATCAAGAAGTCGAGGAAGCCACGTGGGAAGCAGAGAATGAAATGAAAAAAGAAGTACCCCCATTTGTTTGCATAAGTCAGGTAGTCGTTTATGAAGTTGATTGTCTCTAAATAATTGCATTACATGTCATATTAAGTAGAGCCACCCCACTCCCCTAATCCCCGTTCTCTTGAGAATCCTTAGTTGATACTACATTTATGTTTTATTGTGTTAACTGAATTATGTAGAATTTGTTGAAGTAACTAAATTATGTGGAATTAGTTGAAGTGTGTTTCGGGGGCTCTCTGACAGGTGGATACGTCTAATTACAAAGGAAACTCTGGCGAATTTTTTTCGTTTAGAAAAAAAAATCGGAGTTAGTGAATATTTGGGGGTTCGCATATAGCATTTTCAAACCCAAGTAATACCCCGATCCTCATTCGAGGACAAATGATTTTAAGTGGGAGAGGATGTAAAGACCCGTCGAATTTTTGAATAAAAACGATGCTCGGATAGATCCCCAGGTTGATATGACTATAGAAATTCTTAAATCAGACCTTTTGGAGTGAAAGGTACCCCAGGACTTAGAGGATTGAATTTTTCAAGTTGTGCGAATATGCGGTCCACTATGCGATCGCATATCAAGTATGCAGACCGTATAGTGGTCGCATAGTTGGACAGATTGCTGTCCATTTTGAGGACAACAATGCGGTCCAAAATGCGATCACATATCATATATGCAGACCGCATAGTTGTCGCGTAATTGCACCTGAGTTTTTTCGGAGGATGTGTGCGACGCACTATGCGATCGCATAACAGGTATGCGGACCGTATAGTTGCTGTCACGCCCCAAAACTGAGGGACGAGACCGGCATCCAACCGGATGAACCCAGTCAAGCAGACCTGTATTGCCTTTCCTGCACAACGTATTACCCCATGTTCATAACGTTTATTATTCCATATGATGTAGCAATTTTAGAGTCAAACTACACTTTACAACATAATTCCATCTTTCCTCTTTTAGTTTTCAGCAATAGATACTCCAAAATATAGAAGTTACATACAACATTTCTGATTTGCGATCCACAAGTGTGAGTGAATACAACTACCACCCTCAATATACATATACATATACATATACAACCCACACAGTGTCTACGAAGCCTCTAAGAGTTCTTAGGAGTTCTACATAACTTGCCGGCAACAAGGCCCCCGCCATACCTTTACAACATAAGCAAACGAGGATAGTATAATCCACACGCGACCCCGAGAGGAAGAGGGGCTCACCAAAACTGCTGAAGAGATGAAGATGAGGCACCACTAACGTCGGGCTGAGCTACCTGCTATGGAACCACCTACATCCATATAAAAGATGTAGCGACCCCGACAAAAGGGATGTTAGTACCGTGGTATAGTACTAGTATGTATGAACAAACTTTACCCTAAGTACAATCAAGCAATACACAGATAAGAGACAGTTAATGGAACCAACAAGTATTGGACAGAAACAGAAACAACCAAAATCAAGAGTTTCAAAGATTCTCCTTTCAACACCACCATATTCAAGAGTTTCACAAATTCTCATTTCAACACAACCATATTCAAGAGTTTCACAGATTCTCATTTCAACACAACCACATTCTATCCTTATTACCTCGTCCACCCTTATTACCTCGTATTGCGGCGTGCAACCCGATCCCACCAGACAATAACATTTCATAACAACAATCACATACAATTAAATCACAAGGATCTTCATTACAAGGAACACAAGTTCATATCAACAATTTGCTATGTGGACTCAAGGCACAATGACTCTCACCAAGCAGTAATTCATGTACACGGTGTTTCCATAATTGTTCAACTCAATTACATCATTTCACAATACCCTTTTTCATTACTTACCACGCACGGATTTTAGCCATTATATATATTCCCACACTTGGGCACATTAACATTCTTTCATTTATTAACACATACTTTAATATCGATACCCTCGAGCATTTATGAGCTTTGCACATAATAAGATAGGCACAACAAACCACTTTTCACAATCTCAACTAGCATAGTAGTCAACAAGAAATTCAGGGAGTGAAGTATTACGCCTCAACAAAATTTGACAGTCAATTCACATATCCTCAAAAAAAGTACACATAACGTATGCTCGGACACCAACAAGAGGATTCTACAAAGGTTAAAGTTAGCCATACATACTTGGAGTCGAAGTTCCCTTCTAATTACTATTCCTAAATCACCTGACCGTCAAACAACGTCAATCTAATTCATAATGTAACACATTTATCTTAGAATTGGGAATCAAGAACACAATTCGAACTCGCCTAGGCATTTATCGAATGCTATGAGACCCTTCAGATTACCAAGCCCCTCTTTGTGATTATTTACTCTACCCACTTCCCTTTACTTGATTGTGACAATAATGGAACATGCATGCAAGGTTATTCGCTTTCATCTTCAAGAACCCATTTAGGGGAGCTCTACTATTAACCAAAAATCTGAAAATTTAAGGGAAATGGGGTGGGGACTTACCTGTTAGAATGAAGAAGAAGATTACTCGAAATTCCCAGGCCCTTTCTTTAACATGGACACATTGAAAAACCGGGTGTACCAATGACATTTCAGGGGGCAACTCCAGCCTATATTCCACTTGTCCTATCCTCTGCGTGATCCTATACGCCCCGACATACCTTGGTCTCAATTTCTGTTTCTTTCCAAACCGCATGACCCCCTTCATGGGAGATACCTTTAAGAATACCCAGTCATCTACTTGGAACTCCAAATCCCTGTGACGATTGTCCGAATAGGATTTCTGACGGCTCTGAGCAGTTTTCAACCGCTCCTTTATGATTCTAACCTTCTCCATAGCTTGGTGCACAAGATCCGGTCCCAACAGTTCGGCCTCTCCAACCTCGAACCACCCAATCAGAGACCTACACCTCCCCCGTACAAAGCCTCAAATGGGGCCATCTGAATACTAACATGGAAACTGTTGTTGTAAGAAAATTCTACAAGTGCCAAATGATCATCCTAGCTACCTTTAAAATCAAGCACACAAGCTCACAACATGTCCTCAAGTGTCTGGATAGTCCATTATGCTCGTCCATCACTCTGCGGGTGGAAGGCTGTGCTGAGATTTACCTGTGTGCCCAACCTTGCTGAAATTTCTTCCAAACGTTAGCTTTGAATTGGGCCCCTCGATCCGAGATAATGGAAACTGGAGTTCCATGGAGCCTGACTATTTCTTTGACATACAACTAAGCATATTTTTCTGCAGTGTCGGTGGACTTGACTGGTAAGAAATGATCTATGAAGGCATATGCAAACTCACTCCACCTCGCCGGAGGGCTCCCCTCCTCACAAGAATCCTCCCACATCTCAAACCACGAATACGCCGCCCATTTCAGACGGTAAGATGCCAACTCTACTCCCTCTATCTCAGTAGCATGCATGACTCAGAGGGTCTTGTACATCTCATCGATGAAATCATGAGGATCAGCCTCGGGGTCAGTACCTGTGAACTCTGGAGGGGCTAGCTGAAGAAACCGGTTAAACCTGGAAGCTGAGGAATCCCCTTGACCGCTAGAGAATGTGGGGGAAACATTTGATCTCTAGGCCTGAGAGGCCACCAATTGCGTCAACATATGAATAGCTCCCCTAAGGTCCCCATCAGAAATACCGGGACCGGAAGCTGGGGCTGGAGGAGGATCAGGAATATTAGCGGGAGGGATTGTAGCACCCTCCGCTCGAGCAGGAATTGGAATGGTCTCGCCTGAAACGGAGGAGTCAGGTTAATTCATGGTCGGGAATCATTCTCACCTGCACCATCAGATTGGGAATTTTTGGCCACTCCTGGGATGGCATTGGCCTCTAGGCCGAGTCGAGCTTTCTTCCTGGGTGCCATTTACTCAAAGTTAAAACAATGAACGAGTTAGAGAGAAACAACCTCACCTTTCACTCCATCGCACGATACAGAATAACAATGAAGGGTATTTTTCCTAAATGCCCAAGCAGCCGCCTAATTATAGATGTGGTCAACAACACACCGATAAGAAGGGCTCTACTAGACACGACTCTGATACATACTAGGACACTTTTGAAACCTTAGCCTCTGATACCAAGTTTGTCATGCCCCAAAACTGAGGGATGCGACCAGCGCCTAACCAAGCGATCCGGTCAAGCAAGCCTGATTAGCCTTTCCTACTCAACTCTTTTCTCCCCGTGTATAAATCATACAATATTTACATGAGGTAGAAAGAGATAAACCAAAAGCATACATATATATATATATATATTCATAACATTAAGTCCATTTTCCTCTTTCACCCTAACCAACATTAGATCTTCTAAAACATACATACTAATTACAATATTCACAATACGGAATCACGATTACGATCAAATCCAACAACTACCAAATATATATATATATATATATATATATATATATACAACCCATATAAGTGTCTATGTAGCCTCTAAGTGTACAGAAGAATATACATAGACCTACCGGTGACAAGGCCCCGGCTATACCTCAAAAGGGACAACATGTACAAAAGAGATCAACAGGTATCTACACACGGCCCCGGGAGGGAATGGGGCTCACCAAAACTACTGAAGGGAGGAGGAGAAAGCACCACTATCGTCGATCGACACTACCTGCTACAGAACCACCTACATCCATTTAAAAGATGTAGAGCCCCCGGCAAAAGGGACGTTAGTATCATTGAATAGTACTAGTATGTATGAACAAACCTACTCTAGACAAGATAAACATCAACAGACAATGATTCAAATAGAGACATCATATAACAATTCATTGAAGTAGGGTAAAACACAAATAAGAGTCAATGTATTTCTTATCCCGTTTTGCCATCTTTTGGTTAATGTTCTTTTGAGTTTAAGCGTTATTATTATTATTACTGAACCACCGTGTCGTTGTCACACAGAGTTCGGTCTCGTCCAAACCGACTAATCCATCCTAGGCGAGGCCCTCCAAAATATCATAACTCACATCATCACCATGGCTTGTTCACACGGAGTCCGGTATCTCACCGGCTGGATCCGGTCTCTCACCGCCGGAATCAACATCATATCTCAATTTCATGTCTCCATGTGTATGACATGGAGTCCGATCCCGACCCGGTCGGATATGCCCTCTCACCATAGGACATTTCCCATCATTTCTTTGATCTTTTAGTTCACTTTTCTCATCCTCCATCTTTTGATTCACATCTCATATCATTTCACTCTTTTGATTCATATTCATATCATTTCAATCCTTTGATTCATATTTCACATCAATTCAATCTTTTGATTCACATTTCATATCAATTCAAGCCTTTGTTTCATATTCCATCTCAACTCAATCTTTCACATCTACCACAACCATGACATAAGAGGATTTGCTCCCCAATTCACCGGACCTTATAGCACTTTCAATCTAGTGCACAATGTGGAACAATTGAACTTAGAATTAGGAATAATGATCATGTCTTGAGCGCACTTGAGCATTCTATCAACCACTAGGTGTTCCTTTTGATTAAATGACCTATTTTTAGTGAAAGATTACTCTAACCCATTTCCCTTTACTAGATTATGACTAGTTGGTTACATGCATGCAAGATTCCTACCCCCGTCTTCATGAACTCACCTAACCATTTTTCATTCTAACAAGAATCTGGAAACTAAGGTTGATGGGGTAGAAGCTTACCTCTTGTAGTGAAGAAAATGGTGCCCTACTTGACCAATTCCAGGACTGAGTAGTGGTGGTGGATCAAATTGATGAAGTTGAGACTTTTTCTCCCTAGAAAAAACCCCCCCCCCCCCCTCTCTATTTTATCAAAAAATAGCTAAAAATTATGGGGGATGGGTGTTAAATTAGGCTGGGGGTCGGATTTTAAAAATTAGGAATCAGAAGCCCTGATGCAGGATTTGCGGTCCGTAATGCGATCACATTCTGGTTATGCGGTCTGCAAACCTGCCGCATTATCGGCCTTCATCTGGCCCAAAAAGCAAAAGGGACTGCCCAGGTATGCGGCAACTATGCGGTCCGCATACCTGTTATGCGATCGCATAGTGCGCCACAAAACATCCTCGGCAAAAACTCTGGTGCAATTACGCGACAACTATGCGGCCCTCATACATGATATGCGATTGCATTTTGGGCCGCATAGTTGTCCTCAAAAAGGATAGCAATTTGTCCAACTATGCGACCACTATGAGGTCCGCATACTTGATATGAGATCGCATAGTGGACCACAAATTCGCACAACTGGAAAAATTCTATACTCTAAGTCCTAGGGTACTTTTCACTCCGAAAGGTCCGATTTAAGAATTTCTATAGTCATATCAACCTGGGGATCTATCTGGGCATCGTTTTTATTCAAAACTTCTATGGGTCTTTACATCTAGGTTAGTTTACATTTTTCCATTTAGATATAAATATTTTAACAACAAAAATCTAAGTGTTTGGCATTGCGCGATAAGTGATAATTCTCTTACATTCCTAATTGCCTACAAATTGTTCTCTGTGGGATTCGACCCCAACCTAGTTGGGTTACTATATTTAACATTGATCGCTTACACAATTTAAAGGTGTAATTTGAGCGTATCGCGAGGTGGCCTCGGCGTCTATATCGAGGGTATGCCTTTTTAGGGATTTACAAGTTCAAATATATAGCCTTGACTTTAATATCGGGGTTATTCACTTTCTAAGGGTCTTATAAATTTGGACATGCGTTGCTTGTGGTCTTACAGGTTTGATGTTTCCTCATTGAGGGCTTATGAGTTCAACGTTGCCTCGTTGAGGTCTTACACATTTGGTGTTGCCTCTTTGAGGGATTATGAGTTCGACGTTTCCTCATTAAGGTCTTACACATTTGGTGGCTCGATGAGTTGGTTGTTGACGACAGACCCCGAATGTTCAGGAGTTTTTGGCCCTGGAGCCATTTCTTGTGAACATAGCAAACTTCTTTGAAGCACAAAGCAGTTTGATGATAAAAGATTCTCCTTCTATTACTTGTTACAAGAATACATGTTTTTTCCATTGATGGTTCGATTATTCTACGCGGACACGGTTCGTTTGACCGTTTGGTCCGATACATCATTCTCCTGTCGAGACCTTCTTGAAATATTTCAATTTCCTCGAGGAGGTGATCTCCCGGGGGGATGCCCCCCAGTATTTGAGGTTGATTGAAGAGAAGCCTTAAATACTTGATGAGTTATCATTAGGTACCATATGGATGTTGCCTCGTTAAAAACTTAACGGGATAAAACCCAATCGAAAGAAAAGAGTGCAGCGCCTACTTTAAACTCCAAGGTCTTCGAGTGGAAGGATGTTTTGATGTCTTCCATCGGACACCTGTAAAACATTAGTGTGAAGCACGAAATGAAAAGGGAGAATGTTATACCTTAGCAATAATAGTGTTTGAGCATTGATATGTTCCAATTTCTTGGAAGTTGCTCGCCTTCCATGGTGCCGAGTTTGTAGGACCCTTTGTCAATTACCCTGAGGGACGGTACGATCCTTCGTAGCTCGGGCCTAGATTCCCTTCATTTGGGTTTCGAGTGTTGAGGGTGACTTTCCTTAATACTAAGTCCCTGACTCCGAAGTGTCGGAGGTTTGTTCTTCTATTATATTATCTTTTGATCCTTTGTTTTTGGGTGGCCATTCGAACAAGTGAAGGTTCTCGCTTTTCATCCAATAGTTTGAGGGCTGTAGTCATGGCCTCGTTGTTTGAGCTCTCGATGACATGTCGGAATGTGGCGCTTGGCTCCCCGACCTCGACCGGTATCAGATCCTCGGACCCATACATCAAAGAGAATGGCGTCTCTCCTGTGCTCGATTTTGGAGTTGTTCGATATGCCCATAACACTTCGGGCAACATTTATCTCCATTTTCCTTTCGCATTTTCTAACTAGTTTTTCATGTTTTGAATGATGGTATTGTTTGTGGACTCGGCCTGACCATTTGCACATGGGTGGTAGGCCGTTGAAAGGATCCTTTTGATTTTATGATCCTCGAGGAACTTTGTTACTTTGCTTCCGATGAACTGCTTCCCGTTATCACATGTTATCTCGGAGGGGATCCCGAATCGACATATGATGTGATCCCAGATGAAGTTGATGACTTCTTTTTCTCTTATCTTCTCGAAAGCTTGTGCTTCCACCCATTTTCAGAAGTAGTCAGTCATAAATAGAATAAATCTAGGTTTACCTGGTGCTGTTGGTACGGGACCGACGATGTCCATTCCCCATTTCATGAACGGCCAGGGCGATAAGACTGAATGTAGATGTTCCCCGGGTTGGTGTATCATTGGTGCAAATCTCTGGAATTTGTCGCATTTTTGGATGAATTCTTTGGTGTCCTTCTCCATTTTGTCCCAATTATAACCTACTCTGATCACCTTTCGAATTAAAGAATCGACACCGGAGTGATTCCTGCAGGTTCCCTCCTGGATTTCTCGGAGCACATAATCACTGTCCCCCGGTCCCAAGCACACTCCTAGGGGCCTATCGAAGGTCCTTCTATATAGAGTTCCATTTTTGTCGAGTTAAAATCGAGCTGCTTTGGTTCGCAAGGCCCTCGACTCCTTTTGGTCCGTGTGTAGCTTCCTACTTCCTAAATAATCGATGAACTTATTTCTCCAATCCCACGTCAGGATGGTGGAATTGATCTTGGCATGGCCTTCTTCAATCACCGATTTGGATAGATGAACAACAGCCCCGGGGAGTAGGTCATATTTCTCGATGGATGATCCCAGGTTTGCGAGTGCATTGGCCTCGTTGTTTTGCTCTCGAGGTATGTGGACCAGAGTCCATTTTTTGAAACGATGCAAAGTGACTTGAAGTTTGTCTATGTATCTTTGCATTCTGTATTCTCGAACCTCGAAGCTCCCATTTACCTGATTCACTACCAAAAGGGAATCACATTTTGCTTTGATGACCTCTGCTCCTAGGCCTTTGGCCAATTCGAGAACTGCAATCATAGCCTCATACTCGGCGTCATTATTAGTCAACTTTGCAGTTTTTATGGATTGTCTAATTACACCGCCCGTGGGTGGCTTCAGAACTATGTCAAGCTCGGATCCTTTCGCGTTCGAGGCACCGTCAGTGAATAAGGTCCATACCCCCGATAATGCGCCCGTTTTTAGTAAGAATTCTTTCTCTACCTCGGGCACAAGAACGGGTGTAAGTCGGCCACGAAGTTCTCCAATATTTGGGACTTGATAGACGTTCTGGGCTGATATTCGATATCATACCCCCCGAGTTCGATGGGCCATTTGACCAGTCGGCCCGATAATTTGGGTTTATTCGATATGTTTCGAAGAGGATATGTTATTAAAACATAAATACGATGACATTGAAAATAAGGCTTCAATTTTTGAGATGCGCTTATTAATTCAAGAGCTAATTTTTCTAAGTGCGGATACCTGGTTTCAGCATCTCCCAATGTCCAACTTACATAGTAAACAGGGAATTGCGCACCTTGTTCTTCCTGAACCAACACACCACTTACCACTACCTAGGATATGGCCATATATAAGTACACAATGTTGGGCATTGTGTGAGCCTACATCCACAGGGATTGGCGCTGGTGCGTCCTCAGGGTTTCGCAGTAGTACACCAGCTCTTGAAACAACTACACAGTTCTCTCCATGATCCTCAGGACCGTTGTTTTCATGTGCATTCACTGAGTTAGAAATTTCAACCTGAAATCAAAGATTCTTGGACAATAAGAAGTGTGAAGAATGACTTGTGTTATTCAGTAAACTAGCACTAAAACAATCACTATTATTTTTAGCCCCACGGTGGGCGCCAAACATTTTACCTTGAAAATGGTAATTACAATTATATTTGATTTTGTGGTTCTAACAGTATGTGATTTATTTTAATACTATTTGATTGGAAATAGATGCTAAGTGTGAATTAGGAAAATGAGGTAAGAGTAAAGGAAGGTAGTGATATGCAAACCAAGTCGTTACAAAGCAGGGTCTCGAGATGGACGAAGCAGGGCCTCGAGGTCTAGCTAGAGTACCCGATATAGGGCGATTGATGAAGGAATGACAATATGGAGCGCCATGAGGATAGCCTTTTGTGATCAATAACGAGCAATAAATGAAGAACGAATAATAAACACAATAAATGGAAAGTAATAAATCTGTAGAATAAATGTGCGATACATTTAAGTTATAGAGCAGGAAATGTTCTTGTTCTTGTATTGAATATCATGTATCCAAAATATTGTAAGGGTACCCTTTATATAGGAGGGAGAATCCCAACATGGTACATGTGTAATTATTACAAAGAAATATAGCTGGTACAACTATTTAATGGTCCGATACAGACATGTACTATTCTTGCAGGCGTTGTCAGCTTTAACCATGTGCTTTGGGGAGTTTCCCGCTTTTCCATGATGGTCCTCGATTTTTATTCCGTCTCGAGGTATGTCGATCCCTCGATATACTTACTCGAGGAATTCACCTCGGGGTTGATATTCGTATTTTTCTCCGATACAATCGAGGTCGGGCTCGGCATGACGTAGAAACCTCAAAATTGGCCACTCCCGGTTTTTACCGTATACAAACATCTATACCTCAAACCAATGCAAATGGAAAACATAAACAATTATGATGTTTCACCAATAAATATTACACAGCGAACCCAACCAAAGTGTTCCAGGAAACACAAATAAACCAACATGGACTAATAAGGTGATACCATGAACTACAGAACAATGAATATCTTCAAAAATAAAAACAATATATAACAAGAAGAAATTAAGCATAGAAACACCAATAAGTTTGTAGATGCTTTTATGGATCATTTCTTGCCTACCGAGACTAGGGCAGCCCGTGCTGCAGAGTTCGGGGTTCTCAAACAGGGTAATAGGAGTGTGTGGGAGTACCATATGGAGTTCGTGCGCTTGTCCAAGTATGATATCCACATGATGCCGACTATGGAGGCCAGAGTTCGTCCGTTTGTTCAGGGCCTTGGTCCCTTAGTTGTCAATGAAATTGCTACAGTTGCTCTGCATTCAGATATGAACTATGGGAAGATTGTGGGATTCTCCCAGGCTAAGGAGGCTCGGAAATTAAAGATAAGGATGGAGAGAGAGAGAGTAGTAGTAGGGCCTGGTCAGTGGGCAACCTTGGGAATTCTGTTGCAGGTGGGAGGCCAGCCCTTAGGAGAGGGTCATTAGGGCCACCTTAGTCCTATACTCAGTCCTCAGCCAGCGCACCGCCATCAGGGCACAGTTATCAGCAGGGAGGTCATTTTGGACCCAGTTCAGATAGCAGGAGGTTCCATCAGTCGGGTCGTTCAGGTGGGAGGTTCCAGCAATAGCGGAGGGACCCATGCCCTAAGTATGGGAGGTTTCATTCTGAGCCTTGTTACTTGGATATCCCGGTATGCTATAGATGCGGAGTGAGGGGCCACGTTCGGCGAGACTGTCGTGCACCCAGCTAGGGCACAGGTAGGGGTACTGCTCAGCTATCCAGTTCATCAGCCGCTACGTCTTCAGCATGCCCTCCAGCACCAGCAGGGTGTGGTGCAGCTAGGAGTAGAGCACGGGGTCAAGGGGGACCCAGTCGGTTCTATGCTTTGAGTGGTCGCCAGAGTGCTGAGGCTTTTCCAAATGTTGTCATATGTATTGTGACTATTCAAAAATATGATGTTTATGCTCTTATTGATCCCAGATTTTCATTGTCATATGTTACTCCATTTATTGCTTCGAGTTTTGGGATAGAACCCGAACAACTTTATGAGTCGTTCTCAGTGTCGACTCCGGTTGGTTATTCTATTATGGCCGCGCGAGTCTATAGGAATTGTGTTGTCACGGTGTGTCGTCGAGATACCACGGCCGATCTGATTGAGCTAGGAATGGTAGATATTGATGTTATCATAGGGATGGATTATCTCTACTCATTCTTTGCTAAACTCGACTGCCGAACCAGAATTATGAGGCTCGTGTTTCCTAATGAACCAGTTATTGAATGGAAAGGGAATGATGTTGTGCCGAGGGGTAGGTTTATTTCCTATCTTAAGGCCTCCAAGATGATCAAGAAGGGGTGCATCTATCATTTGGTCTAGGTTGCGGACACCACTTCAGAGGTGCCTGCTCCCGAGTTCATGCCGGTTGTGAATGAATTTCTTGAAGTATTTCCGAAAGAGCTTCCTGGGGTTCAACCAGATAGAGAGATTGATTTCGGGATTGATGTATTGCTAGATACGCAGCCAATATCTATTCCACCCTATAGAATGGCGCCGACGGAATTGAGAGAGTTAAAGGAGCAATTGAAAGATCTATTAGAAAAGGGTTTCATTAGGCCAAGTGTGTCGCCTTGGGGCACACTGGTTCTGTTTGTCAGAAAGAAAGATGGGTCACTCCGGATGTGTATTGACTATCGGCAACTCAACAAGGTCACCATTAAAAACAAATACCCATTGCCGTAGATAGATGATTTGTTCGACCAGTTGCAAGGTTCTAGGTTGTTATCATAGATTGATTTACGGTTCGGGTATCACCAGTTGAAGATCAGGGAGCAGGATGTTCCTAAGACCGCATTTAGTACTCGTGATGGGCACTTCGAATTCTTGGTTATGTCTTTTGGGCTAACCAACGCCCCAGCAGCATTTATGGATCTTATGAATCGGGTTTTCAAGTCGTTTCTTGACTCTTTCGTGATAGTCTTCATCTACGATATCCTTATTTATTCGCGGAGTCAGGACGATCATGCTAATCTCCTCGGGGCAATTCTGCAGACTCTCCATCACCACCAGTTGTATGCAAAGTTCTCAAAGTGTGTGTTTTGGCTAAAATTAGTGACATTTTTGGGCCATGTTGTTTCTAGGGAAGGAATTCGGGTTGATCCCCAAAAGATTGCAGCTGTAAAAGATTGGCCTAGGCTAATGACCCTGACGGATATTCACAGTTTCTTAGGTTTAGCTGGATATTATTGAAGATTCGTGGAGGGATTCTCTACTCTCGCCTCCCCATTGACTAAGCTGACGCAGGAAACAGTTACGTTTCAATGGTCTGATGCTTGTGAAAAGAGTTTTCATGAATTGAAATCAAGATTGACTTCGGCGCCAGTGTTGACCTTTCCGAAAAGTTCATAAGGGTTTGTGGTGTATTGTTATGCTTCAAGGGTTGGTTTAGAGTGTGTATTGATGCAATGTGGTAAGGTAATAGCGTATGCTTCTAGGCAGCTCAAAAATCACGAGAAGAATTACCCGACGCGTGATTTGGAACTCACGGCAGTTATGTTTGCATTGAAAATCTTGCAGAATTATCTTTATGGGGTCCATGTGGACGTATTCACAGACCACAAGAGTCTTTAGTATTTATTCAAATAGAAGGAATTGAACTTAAGGCAACGGAGGTGGTTAGAATTTCTCAAGGATTATGATATGAATATTTTGTACCATCCAGGGAGGCGAACGTGGTAGCCGACGCTCTTAGTCAAAAATTCATGGGTAGCCTGGCTCATTCGGAAGCAGGTCAGAGGCCTTTAGCTCGGGAGGTTTATCAGTTGGCCAGTCTAGGGGTCTGACGTTCGACCTCAGATGAGGGGAATGTCGTGGTGCGTAATGGAGCAGAGTCTTCACTTGTAGCGGATGTCAAGGGAAAGCAATTCAGGGATCCAGCTTTGGCACAGTTGAGGGAAGTAATTTTGAATCACAAGACTTTAGCATTTTCACTCGGCAATGATGACGGTGTTTTGTGGTGCCAAGGGAGGCTGTGTGTTGCGGATGTGGATAATCTTCGGAAGAGAGTTATGGTGGAGGCTCACAATTCAAATTATTTTGTACACCCAGGTTCTACCAAAATGTATTGCGATCTCAAGGAGAGTTTCTGGTGGAATGGTATGAAGAGGGGTGTGGCGGACTTTGTGGCTAGGTGTCTGAATTGTCAGCAAGTGAAGGCCTATCATCAAAGGCCCGGTGGGTTGACGCAGCTTATGGAAATACCGATGTGGAAGTGGGAGGTGATCAATATGGACTTTGTGGTAGGGTTACCCCGCACCCAGCAGAAGTTCGACTCAATTTCGGTAATAGTGGATCGACTCATGAAGTCAGCACATTTCTTGCTAGTCAAGTCCACCGATACTGCAGAACAGTACGCTTAGTTGTATCTCAAAGAAATAGTCAGACTCCATGGCACTCCAATTTCTATTATCTCGGATCGAGGGGCCCAGTTCACAGCTAACTTTTGGAGGAAATTTCAGCAAGATTTGGGTACTCAGGTAAATCTCAGCACAACTTTCCACCCACAGACGAACGGTCAAGCGGAGCGGACTATTCAGACGCTTGAAGATATGTTGCGGGCTTGTGTTTTAGATTTCAAAGGTATCTAGGATGATCACTTGCCGCTCATAGAATTTTCTTACAACAACAATTTTCATGCTAGTATTCAGATAGCCCCATTTGAGGCATTGTACGGTAGGAGGTGTAGGTCTCCGATTAGATGGTTCGAGGTTGGTGAGGCGCAACTGCTAGGACCGTATCTTGTGCACCAAGATATGGAAAAATTTAGAGTCATTCTGGAGAGGATGAAGACTGCTCATAATCGCCAGAAATCCTATGCGGACGTTCGTCGAAGCGATTTGGAGTTTCAAGTAGATGATTGGGTATTCTTGAAGGTGTCTCCCATGAAGGGAGTGATTTGGTTTGGGAAGAAAGGGAAATTGAGCCCGAGGTATGTCAGGCCGCATAGTGGTCGCAAACCTGGCCAGTTGCTGTCCATTTCGACGACAGCTATGCGGCCCAAGATGCGATCGCATTTTGAGTATGCGGGCCGCATTGTTGTCGCATTCTTGCACCTTGATTCTTGCGGAGGGAATAATGAGATCACATAACAGGTTTGTTGACCGCATAGTCGTCGCATACCTGGGAAGCCTGCTTTCCTTTTTGGCCCAGCTAAGGGCCATTTATGCGACAGGAATGCGGACCGCATAGCAGGAATGCTATTGCATTCCTGACCGCATTTCCTACTTCGGGGCTTCTAATTTCTGATATTAAAACCCGACCCCTAGTTTAATAAAACACCCCTCCCCTTCATTCTTAACATCTATCTGACTAAAATAAATTGAATGGAGAGTGAGTTTAGTGAGAGAAAGTCATCTTCTTCATCAAATCAGTCCACCACCTCTGCTCAGGCCTGGAAAGTAGTCGTTGTCTTCTTCGCCGCAAGAGGTAAGTCCTCACCCCATTTCCCCTTTAATTCTCAGGTTTTGGTTAAAAGGATAAAAAACACATGAAATTGGTTCTTGAAGATAAAAGCTAGTACTTACATACATGTACTTTATCTATCCTAATATAGCAAGAGGGTGTAAGTTAGAGAAATTTTCCACTAAAAAGGGGATTAGAAATCTAAGGGGTCATAGTGTTTGATAAAATGCCCAAATGAATTTAAGATTCCTAATTCTAAGATAAATGTGTCGCATTTTCAAATAGATTGACGGTGCTAGACGGTTCGGTGAATTGTGATAGAAATTAAAGGGAATTCCAATTCAAGGTATGTATGGCTAACTTTAATCTTTGTAGAGTCGCCTTGTTGGTGTCTGAGAATTTGGTATGAGTTCTTGGTTATGCATATGTGAATTGATTGTGCTAATGTGTTGAGACGTAAGATTCTATTCTCTGATTGTCCTAGTTTATTTTCCATGCCACCACGCTATGTGGGATTGTGAAAAGGGTGATTCCTTGTGCTTACTCTGTCATGTGCAAAACTCGTTATGTTCTTGAACGTCTCGGTATGAAAGGTTGTGATACCAAACGAAAGAAATGATAACGAATCCAATTGTTGAATGTATCTATGTGCTAAATGTTGTGTAATAAATGATGGGAAGTAAATGTAGATTGATTTTATTAAGCCAAATGATTATGGCATACCGTACATGACTTGCTGTTTGGTAAAGACTATTGTGAACACATGTTTGTTTGGTTTGTATGAAATTATACTCTTGATGATATGAAGCCTTGTGATTGAATTGTGGGCTGTTGTTGTTTCTATGAAATGTGATTGTCTGGTGGGATCGGGTTGCGCGCCGCAACAGGTGAAATAAGGATGATATGTTGAGAAGTAATAAGGATGGAATGCGCTTGTACGGTGGGATCAGGTTGCACACCACAACAGAAGAAATAAGGGTGGAATAATGAGAAGAAATAAGGGTGGAATATGATTGTAATGTGGGATTGGGTTGCGCGCCACAACAGGAGAATAATTCAAGTAAGGAAGTGTGAAAATCTCACTTGTGATTCTCTGTATCTCTGTGCAATGATTGTTTGGTTTCTTTGACTGCCTTCTATCTGCGCATTGCTTTGATTTTACTTAGAGTAAAGTTTGTTCATACATACTAGTACTATTCAATGGTACTACCGTCCCTTTTTCGGGGGCGCTACATCTTTTATATGGATGTAGGTGGTTCTATAGCAGGTAGCTCCGTCCGCCGATAATGGTGCCTTCTCTTCATCCCTTCAACAGTTATGGTGAGCCCTACTTCCTCTCGGGGCCGTGTGTAGTCTATGACGTCTTCTTTTGTATATGGTGTGTCATTAAAGGTATAGTCGGGGCCTTATTGCTGGAAAGTTTATGTAAAACTCCTAGTACTCTTAGAGGCTCCATAGACATTGTGTGGGTTGTATATATCTAATTTGGGCAGTAGCTGCATTCGGTGGAAATCGTGGTCCGTATTGGAAAATTTGTATGTATTATATATGTTTTTGGATTATCAAATGTTGAAAGTTAAAAGAGGAAAATGAACTTATGGTGTAATTCGTACTATAAATTTAAATTGGCTAATTCATATGGAACAAGGTATATTATAGACACGGGGCAACGCGTTGGGTAGGAAAGGCAAACCAGGTCCGCTTGACCAAGATCATCCGGTTAGGCGCCGGTCTTGTCCCTCGGTTTTGGGGCGTGACATCAACTCAACCCGCATGCCCATCTCACATTGTACTGCCCTCCAAAAGTGCAAGTTAAACTGCGTACCTCGATCAGAAATGATAGACACGGGCACACCATGAAGACGAACGATCTCCTAAATGTAAATCTCTCCTAACTGCTCCGAGGAATATGTGACTTAGTCAGCCTATCCACAATAACCCACACATCGTTGAACTTCCCTGAGTCCGTGGGAGTCCAACAACAAAGTCCATAGTGATACGCTCCTGCTTCTACTCAAGAATCTCCATTTGCTGAAGCAAACCATCGGGTCTCTGGTGCTCATACTTCACCTACTGACAATTCAGGCACCGAGATACATAAAACAACTATATCCTTTTTCATCCTCCTCCACCAATAATGTTGTCGTAGGTCCTGGTACATTTTGGCAGCGCCTGGGTAAATAGAATACCGAGAACTGTGAGACTTCTCAAGGATCAACTACGAAGACGATCAACATTAGGCACACATATACGACCCTACATCCTTAAAACGTCGTCATCTCCAACTGCAACCTATTTGGTACCACCGTGCCAAACTGTGTCCCTAAGGACTATCAGGTGAGGGTCATCATGTTGTTGATCTCTGATACGCTCGAACAAGGAAGACCGAGTGCACGCCATAAAGATAGTGCCTCCAAATCTTCAACGCGTGAACAATGGCTGCCAACTCTAAGTCATGAACAGGGTAATTCTTCTCATGAATCTTTAACTGAAGAGACACATATGCTATTACCCTTCCCTCTTGCATCAACACTACCCCGAGCCCCACACGGGAGGCATCATAATATACTGTGTATTATCCTGAATCTGATGGTAATACCAACACCGATGATGTAGTCAAAAGTGTCTGGAGCTTCTGAAATCTCGCCACACACTCGTCTGACCATCTGAAAGGGGCACTCTTTTGAGTCAACTTAGTCATCGGAGCTGCTATAGATGAAAACCCTTCCACAAACTGAAGGTAATAACCCACAAAACCCAAGACACTCCTGATCTTCGTGGCTGAGGTGGGTCTAGGCCAGTTCTTGACTGCCTCAATCTTCTTAGGATCCACCTGAATACCCTCTGCTGATACGACGTGACCTAAGAAAGCCACTGAATCCAACCAAAACTTGCACTTCATAAATTTAGCATACAACTGACTGTCACTCAAAGTCTGGAGCACTATCTGAAGGTGCTTCTCATGCTCCTCCCGACTGCAAGAGTATATCAAACTGTCGTCAATGAACAAAATCACAAATGAATCCAGATAAGGCTTGAACACGCGGTTCATTAAGTCCATAAATGCTGATGGGGCATTAGTCAACCCAAAGAACATCACCAAAAACTCATATTGCCCATATCGAGTCTGTAAAGCTGTCTTAGGGACATTGGACGCCCTAATCCTCAACTTATGGTAGCGAGATCTCAATTCAATCTTTGAAAACACCTTGTCACCCTAAAGTTGATCAAATAAATCATCAATCCTTGGTAACGGATACTTGTTCTTGGTAATGACTTTGTTCAATTTCCTATAATCTATTCACATCCTCATTGACCCATCCTTCTTCTTCACAAATAACACTGGTGCACCCCAGGGCAAGACACTAGGTCTAATGAAACCCTTATCAAGCAAGTCCTGCAACTGTTCCTTTAATTCTTTCAACTCCGTTGGGGCCATCCGATATGGCATAATAGAAATGGGCTGGGTGCCCGGAGCCATATCAATGCAAACGTCAATATACCTGTCGGATGGCATCCCCGATAGATCTACAGGAAATACCTCAGGAAACTCATGAACAACAGGCACAAAATCCATAGAAGGAACCTCGGCACTAGAATCACGAACATAAGAAAAATAGGCCAAACACCCCTTCTCGACCATACGTCGAGCCTTCATATAAGAAATAATCCGACTGGTGATTAGTGGAGGATGTGGTACGCGTTCTCACCATCTGCAAGAGAATAAGAATAGAAGAGTTTGATCAGTATTGGCATAACAAGAATCACATGACAGAGTTGAATAAAAATTAACTTATTCCTAACTTTATAGCCTTTAGGAGATAAGTACAGACGTCTCCGTATTGATCCCCAGACTCTACTAAGCTTGTCCCTGAATTATGAGACCTAAGCAACCAAGTGCTCTTATACCAACTTGTCACGACCCTGATTTCCCACCACCGGGATCGTGATGGCGCCTAACATTGCACTCTCTAGGAAAGCCAACGTTAGAGTTCTATTTACTTTTTTCTTTTACTTTTTCCTTTATAATTAGAATTCAACAAAACTAAATCATCAGGAATAAAAGCTGAAATACATAATGAACTGGATTACACTTATACTACTAATAAAACCGAAAATGTTACCACCCGGAAACTTGTGTCACAACTCATGAACATACTATGAATATCTACAAGTATGGGTCTGAAAGAAAATAAATTTGTCTCGAAGAAAAAAATAAATAGAAATGTAAAGCATAGGAGGGGACGCCAGGGCCTGCGGACGCATGCAAGACTCCCTTGGGTCTCCTTGATGAATATATGCAATCGACTCCTCGATCAACCACAATCAGCTCCAAAATATGCACAGAAGTGCCGATTGTAGCATCAGTACAACCGACCCCATGTACTGGTAAGTGCCCAGCCTAACCTCGATGAGGTAGTGGCGAGGCTACGACGGGGCATTTTTAATATAACCTGTATACAATGTATAATCAAGCAAAAAGGAAGTACTAAACGAAATGAAACAGTAACTTGCAATAAATAAATAAGGGACCCAGCTATCTTTCCAGTACTCAGCTATAACCAATCCTTAAGAGAATTCCAATATTACAGAATTAATTCACAGTAGAGACAGAATATGAAAATAACAAAATGATGCGGCGTGCATCCCGATACCACCATATAAAAAGTAACAACATTAACATTCACCCTTATTACTCCTCTTGCGGTGTGCAACCCGATCCCACATGTCCACCCTTATTACTCCTCAACATATCACCCTTATTTTTCCTGTTGCGGCGTGCAACCCGATCCCACATGTCCATCCTTATTACTCCTTGTTGCGGAATGCAACCCGATCCCACCATATAATCACAAATCACACCATAAGAACAGGTATTTCACAAACTAGCTCAAAACCTTTCACAACATCTATAACTCAAACAAACGCAAACGGAAAACATTAACAATTATGATGCTTCACCAATTAATATTACACAACGAACCCAACCAAAGTGTACCATGAAACAATAATTAACCAACATAGACTAATAAGGTGATACCATGAACCACGGAACAACTAATATCTTCAACAATTAAAATAATATCTAACAAGAAGCAATTATGCATGGAAACAACAATAAGCACGTAGGAATTAAGATAGGAAAAACAATATATATATTAGGAACGGGGAACAGAACATGCTAAACAAATGATTTGGCGGAGCATAGGTACTCGTCACCTCACCTATACGCCACAAAGATGAACTTTCCCTCAAGTCGAAGTTAGACCAAACACTTACCTCAATCCGACGGCCAACTCAACACTTAGTTATCTCTTTTCCTCTATTTTCATCCTCCAAACCACTCGTATCTAGTCAATATCAACTTAATAACAACAAATTTTGCTAAAGAAACTAGTCCCAATTCAAAATTATAAGTTTCCCAACCTTTTCCCAAAAAGTCAAAAATCGACCTCGGGCCCGCTTGATCAAAACTCGAAATCGGACCAAAACCCGATTACCCATTTAACCCCGAGCCTAGATATATAATTTTTTTTGAGGTCTAAATTCCCAAATTTTGAGATCCCTAGGTTCTACCCAAAACCCCCTAATTTGAGGTCTAAATTCCCAAATTTCGAGATCCCTAGGTTCTACCCAAAAACCCCTAATTTCCACCATGAAAATCCTAGATTCTAGATTGAAATCTTGATAAAAGAAGTGAAGATTGAAATAATTGAGTTAAGAATCACTTACCTATGATTTAGGGAAGAACTTGCCTTTGAATAATAGCATAAAGGATTTGGAGTGTTTTGAAAGGTTTAAAAATGAGAAAAATCCCGTCTAAGTACCCAGGTTATCAGCTGCGGATGTCGCATTTCGCAATTGCGAAGGGACAATCGCATTTGCGAAGTCTTCACAATTCCTGATGTCTTCGCAAATGCGAGGAAAGTATCACATTTGCAATCACTGACCTCGCAAATGCGGACAAAATATCGCATTTGCGATCCTTACCCCTCCCAAACTTCCTTCGCAAATGCGAAGAAGAGTTCGCAATTGGAAACACAGGCAGGCCCAGCTTCTCTTTGCATTTGCGATGAGAACTTCGCAAATGCGTGTTTAATAGTTATCGCAAATGCCAACCCTGACCTCGCATTTGTGAGGTTTGAGGTCTGCAACGCATCTGAAGCACACCGGCTATTTTTTCTAACTTCAAATAATTCTATAGCCTACTCAAAACTCACCCGAGCTCACAGGGCTCCAAACCAAACATGCACGCAAGTCTAATAATATCATACAGACTTGCTCGTGCGATCAAATCACATAAATAACACCTAAACTACAGATTAAGCACAAAAACTCATGAAATTTTCAAGATAGTTTCAAAGCATCTATTTTCTCCACCAAGGTCCGAATCAAGCCAAGTAAATTCCAATTTCTACCAAATTTCACAAATATTACCTAAATATTATAATAAACCTATACCGGGATCCAGAACAAAAATACGGGCTCAATTCCAACGTTATCAAACATTAATCATTTTCTTTAATTATATGGATTCTCAGTCTTGCAATATTTATCAAAAACTAATTTCTCGAGCTTGGGTCCTCTGAATTCGATTTCGGTCACACGCCCAGGTCCCATATTTTATTACGGACCCACCGGGACCGTTGGAACACGGGTCCAGGTCCGTTTAGCCAAAACATTGACCAAAGTCAACTAAAAATTAATTTAAACTTCAAAATTTAATATTTCTTCAATTTTTTAGATAATTGTTTTTCGGGATTACGCCCGAGCCACACACGCAAATTGAGGAGGATAATTATAAAACTTTTAAGGCTAATAAGCGTGGAACAAGGTTGACACACACTTGAGAGAATGCTTTATGAGTTCTTGAATGTGCAAATGATTTGTTTTTCCTTTGCTTTATGTTAATATCTCATTTGTGACATCACTTGGATGATGTAAGAAAGCTAGGTAAAGAGCATTTCCCATAGAGTTGACTACTGCACTATTTCTGTATTGTAGCATGTGCAGGCAACAACTTTACAGCTGTGAAGAGTTGACTTGTACGGTCACCCCGGGAACTGGTAGCTATATTTTCCCTCTTATGTTCCTTCGACTCTGAAGAGTTGAGCCATATCCCAAACTGGATCCCAACCTTAAACCTTGTGATCTTAAGGTCTTGAGAATGTTTAAAGTTGTAGAGTTGACTATATGACGACCAGGGGAACTGAACCATATTAGTTCCCTCTGTTGTTCCCTTATCTGATTTTGTAGAGATTTGAACCAGACATTTGACTACTTTGAACGCAGGAGAACTAATTGTATCAGGTTCCTTATCTTGTTCTGTCATGATGTTTGTCAAATCATCAAAACAAATGACATATAACTTCATAATTTCTCCCTTTTTGATGATGACAAACTTAGAATTGTTATTCCCTCTAAGAACCAGAGCTCCACATTGTTCCTGCGAATTAGCCATATTTCCCATGAGAACCAAACCAAAGGAACTGATCACAACTAGTTCTTCAATATTGTTTGTAAAATCATTAAAATACAAAATAACATAACTTATCAATTTTCCCTTTTTTGATGATGAAAACCCCAAAATTAATGTTCCCCTTGAGAACCAGACTCCTCACATGTTTCCCTGCGGATCAGACCTATAATCAACATGTTATCAGCAACGTTCAACGTTCCCCCCTGCGAAGCAGAGCTATCTTTCATGCACAACATAACATATCCGTTCGATTATGTTCCTCCCCCATGTTGACACCTATATAACTTTCCCCTTTTAGCATCATTGAAAAGAATAGTAGAAGAAGCACAACCAAAAAGAAGTTTAGTAACATTAACTCATGCCACTTAGGCAACACAACATAAACAATAACAAGAACAACAAGTGAATGTCATTGCACAAAATAGAGTGATTTCCCGTAGTAGAGTAATTAGAATAAAAGCACCGTAGTTTCAACAATACATAATATGACAATTTAAATAACTAAAGTACCAGTGTCATCATACATAGGGATCAAAAGAAGATAGGAATTCAAGGGAATTTGGAAGGAGTGAAAGACATGGATCACTGGGCAGGAGGAAAACGTAAGGGGCTAAGGCCTTGATGAGCTTGTCCATTCGTTCATTCACAATCCTTTGATCAATGATCACCTGCTCTCTTAGATCCTCCACCTATTTCCTTAATCTTTCATTATCACCCTTCAACTTAGCATTCTATTCTGCCAAGGGCCCACGGGGACCTGGTTCTCTACCTATCTGAGCAGGCTAAACCATCAACCAGACCACTAAGAATCTTCCCAAGCTTCTCCTCATCAAGAACAAACTCAGTTTCATGCACATATAACATCGGAGTATCACATATAATATAGAAGTGTTTACTTCTTCTTCATAAACGTTGGGACTTAGAGGAACAAAGAGTTGATTCTATATATATATTTTTTTAAATCAACAATATCAAGAAGTTCCTCCATTTTTCAGCAATATCAAGAAGTTCCTCCATTTTTTAGCAATATCAGAGTCAACACTCGGCCTAATCAGCAAGTTCTAAGACTTTAGATTCTTCTACCTCTCCAAACCCGATAAGTCAACATTTTTCTTATGTAAGGAACCAGGTTCCTCACTCGCACTACCCTTGAGCGGCCATGTCTCCCTCTTCTTCTTCTCAATTTGTTCACCCTTATCATCTGCTACATCTTTCTCACCCAACTTTTTTTTCTTAATTTTTTTTTCACAAGTGAAGATTTTTCCACTTCATTATGTCTTCCACAATCACCACATCAGCAAGTCACATCAATCAACCTACTTTTCATCAATCCTTTTTCACTGGATCAGAAGTTCAGTTAAACACAGAACTGAAAAAGAAAAAGATCATCATTAGAATTAACATCCTGAGAATGATTTGAGGCACCATGTACTTCATTCAGTTCCCCTTATTTCAAAACATTCACCGATTCCTCCATCCTTCAAGGCTTCTACAAACCCATCAACAATTTCAGCCTTACTCTCTAGAATAATAGATCTATCTCGTTCTTTTTCAGTTAAAGTCCCATCAAAATCTACCAAAGACTTTTTGGGTTTCGATTCAGATGGAGTAAGGATTTTGGGAGGTGACAGAGTTGGGTTCACTTTTGGCATATTTTGAGAGAAGTATTATTTTTTAGATAAGGTTGATTTATTTTTTAACAAAAGAATCGGTTTTGGTTAGGTGTAAGAGAAGAAAATGGTTTTTTGGGACAACAGGTCAGTTCAGAAACTATTTAACATTTTGGACTTCAAAAATTTGGAGAGAGATGGGAGTAAATTATTGAAATTAAACTTCAGTAGTTTAAAAAGGCATATAAGTATTGAAGAGACTGCTAACATGAGTCACATAAACCAGGTTCCTTGACGGTTTTTTAAAACTTGAGCCAAAACTCCTAGAAGGGCACTGTCACTCTTACTTGTTTTGTCCTGAAAATGCCATGTATGTATACTAGTAATGGTATATATTTGAGTTAGATGTCACCAAAAAATACTTTTTAGCTTTGTACCTTTCATTCTTAACATAGCCAATCCTCGAGGGACCAGGTCCTTAGTTAAGCTTGATCAACCCCCACTCCAAACGATTTCTTTCAAAGTGTTCACTGCTCAGCGCCTTGGTGAAGATGTCTTCTACCTGGTCTACCATCTTCTAGAACTTCATACAAATCAGAAATTTTTCAACATTATCCCTCAAAAAGTGATGTCGCACATCAATGTGCTTTGTCCTCTTGTGTTGTACTGGGTTCAAGCTCTAAATACACCAAAGGCTTCAAGATGTTGCTTGATCTGTAGTAGTTGAGCACAACAAGAAGCAGCAACCGTGGATTCAGCTTCATCAGTAGAAAGAGCCACACAGTTTAATTCTTTGCACCCCATGAGATCAAGCATGACCCGAGAAAATGTGTCATTCCAGATGTGCTCTTTCTATCCACCAGATATTCATCATAATCAACATCAGCATATCCAACCAAGTCAAAAGTATCTCCTAAAAAATAGACGAGGGCCAGGTCCTGCGTTCCTTTAGGATACCTCAAAATTCCCTTAGCAGCCTTCAAGTGAGAGTCTTTTGGGCCAGGTTCCTTCACTGTTCTTTCTGAAGGACAAGGAACCAGGTGCCACACTTGGTTCCTCTCAACTGATGGAGTTCTTCTTGCATAGCAGCTATCCATTTAGCATTTTTCAATGCTTCCTTAATATTCTTGGGCTCTATTTGATAAAGAAAGGATGAGAAGTCAATTGAGTTTCGTGTCTTTGGTCTGGTTTGAATTCCTCTTTCCTCCTCTACTTGGCACCCTCATAGGTCCACATATATCCATATGGAGAAGATCAAGTGGCCTCGAGATGCTAACTTCCTTTTTGTGCTTGAAAGAGGATCTAACTTTCTTTCCATTTACACCTACATCACACACCCTATGATCATTGAAGCTTGACTTGGGCAGACCACGAACCAGGTCCTTCTTGACCAATTTGTTCAGCATCATGAAACTTGCATGGCCAAACCTTCTGTGCCATAACTTAGCATTATCATCAACAGCACTGAGACAACTAAGATCCCCATTTTGCAAGGTTCCAAAGTTAGCAACATAGATGTTTTTGTATGTTATGGCTACTAACATCACTTCACTAGTCACAAGATTTGTAACTGTGCATATTTTAGATACAAATTCAACTTATTTACCCTTGTCACAGATTTGGGAAATACTCAGCAAGCTATACTTCAACCCCTTCACGTAGTAAGCATTTTCAATAGAGTGGGAAAGAGACTTCCTGATTCTTCTTACTCCCAGAATGTATCCCTTCTTGCCATTTCCAAAGGATACACTCCGTCCCTACAGGGCCTTCAGTGAAAGAAAATCAGTGTTACTTCCAGTCATGTGCTTCGAGCAGCCGCTATCCATGTATCACTGTCGACTGCTCCCTTTAACTGTTCCCTGCACAAGGAAATCACGGGTTAGACTTAGGAACCCAAACAAGTTTAGGTACGTTGTAATAAGGAAATGGGTGAATGAGGGATCTTTTGGTCCAAGCAGGCATTATACGTTTTTTAGGTGAAGGACTAGCTACCCCAGCAGCAGTTACTTTTTCAGCAAAAACTTTGTTTTTCTTTTGAGACTGAATTCTGGCCTTACACTTTCCTTTGAAGTTCCCAGTGTTGCCATAATGACTGCAAAGCCAATTGTCAGGTACAGTAACGTACTTTCTATGATGGTTGTAGGGAGTCTTTTCCCTTTGGAACCTGATTCCCTGCATGTTTCGTCCATTGTTTGTGTACAAGTTAGTGATAGCATCAGAGGACCAGGTCCACTTAAGTGATTTTTCAAGATCACTCTTCACTCTTCCTAATTCTTCCTGAAGTTGTTTGTTTTTCTCAAGCTCGGCACACAAACTAGATTTCACTGATCTTAATTCATTTTCAAGCTTAAGGTGTGCCTCACTTGAAACTTCCTTTCCCTTTTGAGTGTTGTCCATCCATTTTTTTGTTTGGTTTTTCAACAAGTTATTTTCCCTAGTTACTTCTTTCACTTGTTCCTTCAAGTCTACAAGAGAAATTTATTTGAACATCAAGAAAACTTACCTCACCTTCCTCCTTGTCCTCATCATCATCGTCAGATTTGGCCATGAGTTCAAAGATTGACTCATATTCTAAAGATTTACCAGCAACCATCCTAGTTGTATCTCCTTGGCCATCTTTACCTTCAGATTCACCAAAAGATTTTCTCCAATCAGCCAAGGCTTGCTTCACCACGTTGTCAGCAACATCTCTTCTTTTGAACTTTCTGTTAGGGACCTGGTTCCTCTTAGCCTCCTTTTCAGTGTTGGCTTTGTAATGATCCTACTTATGAAGACGACAATCTTTAATGAAGTGTCCAGGCTTTCCACACTCATGACAACAATCATTTCCTTTGAAATTCCTGCTGGAACTTCCTTTATTTGGAATCTCACAATTTTTTCGAATCATCTTTTGGAATTTTTGAGTAAGATACTCCATGTCGGATTCATCACCACTTGAATCCTTGTTGGCATCCTTGAGAACCCAGTTCTTCTCCTTCTTGGGCTCTCTTCTTTCGTAATCCTTTTTTCTCTTTATCTCATAAGTTTTGAGATTTCCAATAAGCTCGTCAATAGTCAGCTTCTGCATGTCTTTGGCTTCAGTGATAGCATTAACCTTGCTCTCCCAGGAACCTGGTAGAACACTGGCTATCTTTCGGACCAACTTGTTGGTTGGAATGATTTCACCAAGTTAATGGAGCTCATTGATTATGGAGGTGAAGCGGGTATGCATCTCTTGAATGGACTCATCATCTTTCATTTTAAAGAGTTCATACTCAGTTGTCAGCATATCTATTTTGGATTGCTTTACCTGAGTAGTCCCTTCGTGATCCGTTTGAAGAGCTTCCCAGATTTCCTTAGAATATTCACATGCCGAGATACGATTATACCCTCCTGGTCCAATACCACACACAAGAATCTTCTTCGCCTTGAAGTTCTTCTAAACAACATTTCAGTCAGCACCATTGTATTCTTTTCTTGTCTTTCAAACAATCTTTGTTCCCTTTCCAACAGCCTTCATAGGGATAAATGGACCATCACAAATCACGTCCCAAAGCTCGGAGTCTTCATCCATAATGAAGTCATGCATTTTTTTTCCTCCAACCATAGTATTGGTCGTTGAATCTTGGGGGTCTATAGGTTGATTGCCTTTTCTCGAAGTTTGGTGGAGCAGCCATGATGAGAATCCTTTCTAGGTGTTAACCTTTTAGAAAGAACCTGCTCTATACCAATTGATAGAAACTAAGCGTCTACCAAACTGTATAGAGAACCCGGTTCTCTATCAGTTCACACCGTAAGCAATAGACTGTAAAACCAAATAGTATAGGAAATCAAGTTCTCTATTTGATCCCACAGTAAATAAAGAACACAGGATTTATACGTGGAAAATCCCTACTCAAGGGGATAAAAACCACGACCTACACTGGTAGGATTTCAACTTTATTAACTTGCAATACACCTACTACAAGACACTTTGTAATGACTCTATTATAACGATTTCAACCTCACTAACTTGTGATACACTTATTACAAGCCACTTTGCAACACACTTATTACAAAGACTTCAACCTATGACTAACGCTAGTCACAACACAAACTCAAATGTTTATGATTTACAAAAGATCTTCTACAGAAATGCTTCTAAGTAAGTTGGGTAGAAGTTACAAATGAAAAACAAATAACAAAGACTCAACAAACCTAAGGACTTAAGATATCTTTAGTATTTGCACCTGGTCCTTGGTTATGTTGTTCTTCGTTCTTGATGCCCTTAAGAATCACTTGCAAGATTGACACACACTTGAGAGAATGCTTGATGAGTTCTTGAATGTGCAAGTGATTTGTTTTTCCTTTGATTGATGTTAATATCTCATTTGTGACATCACTTGGATGATGTAAGAAATCTAGGTAAAGAGCATTCCTCATAAAGTTGAGTGTTGCACTGTTTCTGCACTGAAGCATGTGCATGCAGCAACTTTACAGCTGCGAAGAGTTGACTTGTATGTTCACCTCGGGAACTACTAGTTATCTGTACCCTCTGATGTTCCTTCGACTCTGAATAGTTGAGCCATATCCCCAAACTGGATCCCAACCTGAAACTTGTGATCTTAAGGTCTTGAGAATGTTTAAAGCTATAGAGTTGACTATACGACGACCGGAGGACCTGATCCATATTCGTTCCCTCTGTTGTTCCCTTATATGATTTTGTTGAGAATTGAACTAGACATATGACTGGTTACTTTGAACGCAAGAGAACTAATTGTATCAGGTTCCTTATCTGATTCTCTCATGAAGTTTGTCAAATCATCAAAACAAAGGATGCATAACTTAATAGTGTGAATAAGGTTATTGTTGATACTTTTTTCATGTCACCTGATATCTAAACTAGCACCAAGTGTGTGCAAAGAAAAATATTAAGTTAAGTAATTTATGTGTTAATTTTCTTAACCATATATTCCTTTTTGCCCATCTGATCTTATTTATCCTTATTAGTACATTTGAGTCTTTAATCTTATTCTTAGGCCCTAATCCCTTTTGTTTAATTTGATCATCTTTTAAACCTTTTACCTATAGTTGGGCATTTGAATTTGCATTTGAGCATTAAAATGCTAAGTGAAAATTTTGTTGGGTTATTGAGTGAAACGTTTTAGAAGTAAAAAACGTGAAAAACAAAAAACAAAAAATAAAAGCAAAGAGCAATTGGTAGGTAATGATAAAAGAAAGAAAAAAAGTGAAAAAGGTATTCTTGAAGAATAAATAAAAATGTTTTTTTCTAATGAAAATTCTTGCATTGTTTATCCTTAAAAAGAGAAAAGGTTGTATTATCAGAATTTGGAGGTTGGGCAAATATTATTTAAAAACAAAAGTGGAGAAAAGTGAAGCTGAATGTATTAAAGTGTTCGGGGAGGTACAATTGCTACTATTCACATCAATCCTACCTGTCATAGAACCTACATTATAATTTGATAAAGTCCTACTTATTTTTTGACTAAGCAAGAACGAATTATTTGAGTTCTACACCACGGGTAAACTTATGGTATATTTTATGGGACACATGAATATTCTTCTAAAGAGTGAGTTAATTCTTTTTATTCTGAATCTCTGATTATTCTCGAACTTTATGTGCATGGTCAATTCTTTGTTTTTTGTTGTGAGAGACACATAAATAGCAAGGGATAAATGACATACTTTGGCTTCCTAGACGGAGTAAGTAACCGAGTCTTAAATGAATTATTGCATTACAATTGAGTCCTGAGGCTAGGATAGTGTGGTAAGGTGCTTTATCTGTTTTAAAATATTTTTAGTGTGACTTGATAGAGGAGTAGCTTGAACAGGGTTGTCCTTCCTTCTTGTAAGTATAGATTGGGTTTGCTCGAGGACGAGCACTTGTTCAAGTGTAAGGTGTTGATAGATGGATAAAAACATAGGTGTTTTGATACATACCACCTTATATTTTCAATGCTCTAATAATATTTGAGCTAGAATAGTGAGTACTTTACTTGTAACAACTAGGCTTGTGTCTTGGCTCTTGTACAAGCACATTATGTGCTTTATTGCAATAATTGACTAACAAGGCTTAATTATTTTTATGAGAGAATCATGATGGATCTGTCCTAAATGGGTCGTATGCCAAATGTGTGAATAAGGTTTTTGTTGATATTTTTGGCATGTCACTTGATATTTAAAACTCGAACAAAGTGTGTGCAAAGCAAAATACTAAGTTAAGTGATTTAGCCATGTATTCATTTTTGTCCATCTGATCTTATTTATCCCTATTAGCACATTTGAGCCTTTAATCTTATTCTTTGGACCTAACCCCTTTTGTTTAATTTGATCATCTTTTAAACCTTTTACCTCTAATTGAGCACTTGATTTTGTATATAAGCATTAAAATTCTAAGATACAATTTTATTGGGTAAAGAGAAAAAAGTATTCTTGAAGAATAAATAAAATGTTCTTCCTAATGATAATTCTTGCATTATTTATGCTTAAAAAAGAGAAAAGGTTGTATCATCAGAATTTGGAGGTTGGGAAAATATTGTTAAGAACATACGTGGAGAAAAGTTAAGTTGAATGTATTAAAGTGCGTAGGGACGTATATTTGCTACTATTCATATCTATCATACCAGTCTTATAACCTACATTTATAATTTGATAAAGTCTTACTTATTTTTAGACTGTGCTAGCTTGAACTAATCTAGTTCTACACTACGGACAAACATATGGTACATCTTATGGGACACATAAATTTTCTTCTAAGAGTGATTTAATTCTTTCAATACCGAATCTCTGATTATTCTTGAACTTTATGTGTATGGTCAATTCTTTGTTATTTGTTGTGAGAGACACATAAATATAAATGACATACTTTGGCTCCTCGAACGGAGTAAGTAGGCGAGTCTTAAAAAATTTATTACATTTGATTTGAGTTCTGAGGCTATGATGTTATGGTAAGGTATTTTATCCATTTTAAATATTTTTAGCGTGACTAGCTAGAGCAGTAGTGTAACGATCCGGCCGGTCTCTTTGAGAGTTATAGCCCAATTTCCTTCCATTTTTAATTCCTTTTGTTCTATTCATCTATATTATGATATATCGGGTTAGTTGGTTCGTGTCCGGAGTGATTTCAGAGTGAATTGAGACACTTAATCTCTTTATTAGAAACTTAAGTTGGAAAAGTCAACCGGATGTTGGCTTATGTGTAAACGATCTTGAATTTGAATTTTGATGGTTCCACTAGCTTCGGTAGGTATTTTGGACTTAGGAGCGTGTCCGAAATATGATTTGGGGGTCCGTAGTGAAATTAGGCTTGAATTAACAAAAGCTAAAACTTTGGTGATTTTGGTCAGCAGTAAAAAATTTGATATCGGGGTCGGAATGGATTTCCCGAAGTTGGAGTAGGTTCGTGGTATCATTTGTGATGTGTGTGTAAAATTTGAGGTCATTCGGGCATGGTTTGATATGTTTTGGCGTTGTTTGCGAAATTTGGAATTTTAGAAGTTCATAAGCTTGAACCTGAGGGTAATTTGGTATTTTGGTGTTGTTTTGAGTGATTCGAAGGCTCGACTAAGTTTGTATGTTGATATATGACTTGTTGGTATATTTGGTTGAGGTCTCAAGGGGATCGGGGTGATTTCGGATGGCTAGCGACAGGTTTGGAACTTTGAAATGCAGTTGAACTGCTGCTGGTGGTGTTTTCCACACCTACGGAGAGGGAGCCGTAGGTGCAAGACCACAGAAGCGCGTGTGGAGATCGCAGATGCGGGCAGTGTTGAGTTGGACTGGAATCGCAGGTGCGAGAAGGCGGTCGCATCTTCAAGCCCGCACGTGCGAGACCTGGGGCGCAGATGTGGAAAGGAGGAAGTTGGCTGGTTCCGTAGAGGCGGAGGGAGATGTGCAGGTGGAGATTTGGCCGCAGATGTGGAACCTGGAATTTTAAGTGAGTTCTGCACCTACGATGGGAATTTCGCAGATGCGGCGTCGTCGAAACGGTAAAAGGGACCGCAGATGCGGCTTCATTGGCAGAAGGTATAAAAAAGAGACTTCATGATTTTTTTCTTATTTCCACCATTTTACACTCGGGCTTTGGAGCTTTTTGGGTGATTTTTGAAAGGGATTCAAGGATATTTACTGAAGTAAGTTACTTGAGCTCTATTATCCGTAGTTATGGCATTTCGCCATTGATTTCTCACCTACTTAGTGGGGTTTTTGAAGTAAAATAACGTGTTAGGGCTTGGGATTTTGGAGAGTGTAATTTGGTGAATTGAGGGACCAAATGATATCGGATTTTGATAAATTTCGTATGGGTTGTCTCGTGAGTGAATGGGCTTTCCGGTTTTGTGACTTTTGTCGGATTTCAAGAGGTGCGCCCGGGGGCCTGGTTTGAGCCAATTTTGGGTTTTGAGTAAAATTTAGTAGCTCTTCTTGTGGAATTGATTCCTTTTGCATATATTATTGGTATTGTACTGGTTGTAACTAGATTCAGAGCACTAGGAGGCCGAAGCGAGTGGCAAGAGCATTGCGAAGAAGGGATTTGTTCGGATTGAGGTAAGTAACAGTCTTAAATATTGTCTTGAGGGTATGAAACCCCGAGAAATTCATATGATGAGGACATTTAGAGGTAACGCGCATGCCTAGTGAAGGGCGTGTGAGCGTGCAGCGTGCAGCGTGTGAGAGTCGAATAGTCTAATGTTATTACTTGTTTACCTTATTTTTGAATCATTGAATGCCTTACATGTTAGAAACTATGTTTCAGTTATATGATAACACTGTTGGAACCTACAGTGGTCGTGAACTTGTTGAATTGACTCCTAAATTGCAGTCTTGTACTCAGTCACCGTTTCACTTATGCATTATATCTTAACTCTCTCTCATTTCTTGATTAATACTTGTTGTATTCTCTATTTGGATTGTTTATTGTGATAATAGGTGAGACTGGAGAAGTTCGTGACTGAGATAAGACTTGAATGCCGGGTTGAGAGTTATGTGAGATATATTGGATTGGTCTGCACGCCGCAACCTTATTGGATTGGTTTGCACGCCGCAACAAGCCTTGGGGCCGTATATCGGATCGGGATGCACGTCGTAGCAGTACTTGGATCGGGTTGCACGCCGCAACAATATATGGATCGGGCTTCACACCATAGCAATATTGGCTCGGGCTGCACGCCGCAGCAATATTGCGCTTGGGCTGTAGGAGCCCCTCCGGAGTCAATACATCTCCAGTGAGCGCAGGTACATTGATTGTGAGTATTGAGGTTGAGACCGAGTGATTGAGTTGTTCAGATAGATGAGTTACAGTTGCCCTGGGAGGTTGTACTTGCTCTTATTTATTGTTGCACTTTGTTGCTAGTCGTTGTTGTTGTGAAATTTTTGGAGAACTTATATGGTTTCACTTGAGCTCGAAATGTTTTGATTTTAAAACACCTGCTTGAAAGCATGACTATTTTTCTTTGTTGAATTTATTGAAATGAACAATATTTTGTGTGGCTCGACACTCCTTCTCAGTTCCTTATTTAATTATGTTACTTACTGAGTTGGAAATACTCACGTTACTCCCTGTACCTTGTGTGCAGATGCAGGTGTGACCGGACGCGGAGGTCAGTGAACTCGTGCGTAGTTGACTTTTCTTGAGATTTACGAGGTAACTATCGACGTTCGCAGACCTTGTGCTCCTTCCTTATTATCTTTCTCTCTATGTATTGAAATTAGACGCACACTATTGTAAACACTGTATTTTGGATTTAGAGTCTAGTTGCTCATGACTTGGTGACACCCCGATATTTTTTTTAATCAATCCACTAGGCAGTGCCTAGGACTAGTTTTTATTTATATAAAATACACAAAAAATAAAATGTCATGTTGTCTTACATAGAGTAAGACTGTACCTAATGATAATTACATCTTCCCTATTGTCAAATTTGAGTAAGTGATACCCAAACTTGACAGTACACTCTGATAAGCTATTGAAAGTATGGTAAATGCCAAAAACAATAAAAACTAGCTTACCAAATTGTAACAAAAGCTCATATACTCCATGTACTCTCTTATGAAGACTGAATGACCATGAAATCTGCACTGCCCAGCTATATTGCTTGTATGAATAGCCCATGAAAGAGGATCTCCCTTGATTACACTCATAGCCTATTTTCAGAAATTTCAAATGTAGAGCACCAGTGTTCCACGTAGTCGACCAGTGTTCTTCCACATCAAACCAAGTGTTGCTGCCTCCGTTTGTGTGTGTTTCCTACATAATAGACCATTGCTTCCACTACTCCATGATCTGGGTATCTCATTTTCTAATATCATCGCCCAACTAATCCATAATCCAATGTTGAACATTTGCGAAATTTGCATGATGCATAAACAGTGTACTGTCCATGTAAGTACACTATTTTTGCTCCAAATTTTGGAGAACTTCCATAGCTTATTTGTTGATACCATTTCTTGAATATCTTCCTGAGCTATTCTATAGTCACGTCCATTATAGGTGTTATCCCGCCTTGCTCCCAATTTTTCTATATGAAGCTGCCAATAGAGACATGTTGTCAATAAGACCATTCCAATTGTGCTGTTTTGTATCTATATACGTGTGATGTCCCAATTGATTTCCTTAAGTTCTTTGCATCATGTGGCTTCTCATGCATTGTGTTATACAACCATGTTGGGGATTTGAGCCTCCAAGTATCCCATTTACCAGCAATCAGTCCTCAAATGTAATGCTTGACAATGCACAAGCTTTGTTTTTTTTGAGCATTTCCTTCTTATGTTTGTGTGTATTTCTATTAGATCCGGCCTCCACCTCCACATTTTGTCATGTACTTGATCGCCTAGTTTCTTTGCACTGCTCCTAGCTAATATGCTTATGCATATCCTTGATTCCTTACCAGTGGAATGAGCATATAATGCTAATACCACCAGCTAGTAGTTCCTTAGTGGATATGGCATAGATACAGTAATGGCTCCAGCAAAAAAAGAAACCAAGTTAGTATAAAAAATGATCACCCTATCCTTTTCCCTAAGGATTTGAATATGATGATCATAACTGTTGTGATGTTCCTCTGTTCTTTCTTTTGTGCAGTAGTGTTGGTTCCCTCTTGAGCATGAATTTCCATTTTGCTCTTCCTTTTTGTTTGCCTGACTTCCTGTATTCCTTATCAATGAAAACCTTCCAATCTCTATATTTTTTTCCACATCTGCTGCACACAGTTTATGCTGTCCAATTCTCTTAGACTTTCCGGACATCATTATTTTGATATAGGCACTCCAACTTCTTGTATGAACCAGGTAAGACTGCCCAATTCTCTTAAACATTCTAGGCAGTTCATTCTTTTTTCCTGGCATTCTTCTTTTTCTCCTAATGACAATACTATATTCTAGTTCTATTGTCCTTCCAATAGCATGAGCCAACTGAAATTTCATTTGAGCATAGGTTGATAGCATTGCGGTTGCCCCAATTTCTGCACACAACCCATGTCGCTTAGTTCCCTAAGATTCTCTTGGCTAATTTGTTTTGTCCTGTCCACTTCTCTTAGACTTTCTGGATAGGATTCCATTGGTTCATATATATGTGTCATCACTTTCACACTCATTGCAGCAAGAGTGTGAATTGGCTGTGATGGAGGTCCAACTTTCTGCCTATTTAATGTTCCTTCTAGCTACTGTGTTATTACCATTTTGCATCATTTTACTAGTGGAATGAATGTTATGCATTGATACAATCAGATGGTAGTCCAAAGCATAGGGCAATTGCATAGTCAATGTACTTGCAAAAAAGAAAAAAAATGTTATTAAAAACTGTGATCACCAAGTTCTCCTCTTTACAGATTTAAACATGGTGATTGTGAGAATTGATTTCAGTCTCTTTCCCTTGTGATCCCCTCTCCTTGTACCCTAAGGTTTTGCAACTCTTATTATTATACTTGGACATTGCATCTTATCCTCATTTACTAGCCTCTTGCCTTGTGAGTCCAGCTCCCAAAATTCATAGCACTCTATTTTCCCCTCATCTAGAGCATAATTAGCTAAATGATTTGCCAGTTTACTTCCTTCTATGAATATATGTGTCACCCTTGTTTCAGCCCCTTGAATCAGTCTAATTATCTCCTCTACATGTTCATTAATGCACCATGGTGGCTTCCAGTTTCCTTCTATTATGTTCGTCACTAGTAGTGAATCAGTTTGCAGCCATATCTTTTCATGGTTCTGTGCTATGCACATGATCAAAGCCTCCACTATAGCTATTGCTTTAGCTTCATTATTTGACCCTTCTGCTGTCTCCATTCAAGCAGCATATAGTCGATCTCCATCTTCATCACTAATACAAAATCAAATCGAGCTTCTTCCTAGATTACCTCTTGAAGCCCCATTTGTGTTGACTTTAATCCAACCTTCACTAGGAAGCTCCCATAAGACTTTATCATATTTCAGCCTAGGTGTATAGTTTTCTAACATGTGCAGAAGATCCTACCATTTATGGGAAACGCTTAGGCGTGGCTTCATCAATTGAACAAGTGATTGGAGAGTTGTTGACACTTGCTAAATCACCCTACTCACAAATACATTCTCTCCATATTTCAAGTTATTTATCCTTTTCTAGAGCTCCCATACAATGAACGATGGTAAAGCCTGCATTACTTGATGCAGATTCAATCCATCTATAGCAATACCTGCTCTGCTTAGGAAATATTTCCACACTGTATTGGCAGCCCTCGATGTAAAGAACACATGTGCCAAGGACTTTTGATCAGGATCTGCGCAACACCAACATTTCGAAGGCATGCAATATCTTAATCTCCTCATAAAGCCGTTTAGGGGTAGTTTGGCTCTCCATAACTTCCACATGAAGAATGAAATTTTAAAAGGAAGACCTTTAATCCAAATCATTTTATATTCCACTCTAGGATCATCCCTTCTGCGTAAGTAATCCCATGCAGACTTCACCCTAAAATGGCCCTTTTGTTCAAGCATCCAATATAACACATCTAAGACATTGTGAAACACTGGTGGTTGAATCTTTTCCACAATGTGTTTTGCCAAATCTTCAGGTAAAAGCTCATACAGCCTATTAATATTCCACGCACCATTCTCTACAACTTCAAACACATTTTGGATAGTATCATCCACACCAAACTCTAGAGGCACTAAGAAGTACAACGCACCTAAACCAGTCCAGTTATCATACCAAAACAGGGCTGATCCCATTTTTGGTTTCCAAATAATTTGATGCTCAATAATATCTCTGCATTCTAATATCTTTCTCCATATATGAGATCCACGTCTCCAAGGAACTAGTACTGAATTGTGCTTCTTACAGTATTTCTGACTTACAAATGAACTCTAAAGGCTAGGCTTTGTTCTGAAGTTCCACCAAAGTTTACAGAACAAAGCCTTTGATACATCATGTAGAGATCGAAAACCAATCCCCACTTTCTCATATGGCATACACAAGGAGTTCCATGATGCCCAGTGTCTACTTTTCCCACCAACTGAGCTACTCTAGAAGAATTTAGCAAAGATGTTGTGCAGTTTATTAATCACATTATTAGGAGGGTTTACAGTAGATAGTAGATGGATTGGTATGCTTTGAAGTACATTAGTTATCAACATTGCCCTCCCCCTAATGGATAGAAGCTTACATTTCTAACTGTGTAGTCTGTCCATAACTTTAGAGATCAGACCTTAATAATAGTCAATTTTCCTTCGAGAATAAAAGATGGGACACCCAAGGTATGTGAACGGAAAATCCTACCTTCCAATTCCAGTGATATACTCAACTTTTTCCACCACTTCTACATCAGTTAAATGGTGACTTATTAACAAGCTGTTAAGAAGCAGTCTCATATGCATGTAAGACTTCCATCATCAACCTTAAAGATATTGCATTAGAGGATGAGAAAATGATTATATTATCTACATACGCGAGGTGGTTTATTTTTGGACTCCATTTAGGCAATCTAAATCCACGAAAGTATGAATTCATATGCAAAGCATTTAAACCTCTTGAAATAGCTTATGCTTCCAGAATGAACAAGGTAGGAAAGAGTGTATCTCCTTGATTTATGCCTCTCGAGGATTTGAACAATCCATATGGTTGTCCATTAATTAGAACAGAATACCAGTTATTTCCAACAATGTCATAGACCATCCCTATGAACATCTCTGAAAATCCTAGTTTTCTTAACATTTTAGTCAAGAACAGCCATGATAATCTATCATACGCCTTTGCCATGTCTAGCTTGATAACTACATTAAAATTAGCCTTTGTCATTAGTCGTATATCAGTGACGATCTCCTGTGTTAGCAGTACATTTTCCACTATACTTCTCCCTTTTACAAAACCAGCATGTTCTTCAGAAATCAAGTTAGGGAGTAAGTCCACCAACCTCTCATGAATTACCCTCGAGAAGACTTTGTTCATGAAATTACTTAAGCTAATATACCTCATATCTAAAAAGGTACTGATCTCCTTCTTTTTTGGCAGTAGAACCAGGTTTGTAGGAGTGACACACTTTGGCAATTGTTGACCATTGAAGAATGCTAACACCATGTAGTATATATCCTCTCCAATTATATCCCAACATAAATGATACAAGGCTCCTATGAAACCATCTGCCCCCTGTAGAGTCGCCATTTAATCCAAAGACATCCTTCTTCACCTCTTCTTTGGTTGGTAAACTGGTTAGATTTTCATTTTGTTCCCTATAAATTAAGCATGGAACATGATCAATTATTCCAAATTATGTTGGTACTACTATCTCAGTGAATTGTTCCTTAAAGAAATTCATTGCTTCTTCTGCAATATGATAATCTTCCTCTAGCCAGTTACCCATTATGTCTTGAATTCTTTGGATCTTCAATCTCTTTCTTCTACCATTAACTTGGGCATGGAAAAATTTTATATTTCTATCTCGTTCCTTGAACCATGCCATGCAAGCCTTCTGTCTCCAAAACTCTTCTTCAAGTGCAAGGTATTTGATCATTTCTTCTTGAACTTTTTGCAGCCTTGCTCTATTCATTTGAGTGGGGATTTTATTCAAATTTCTTTTCATGCACAACCACAACTTCTTCCAAAATACCAATCCTTTGGAATATATCCCCATAGGTTGATTTGCTCAACTTAGATAGGACAGTTTTCAGTTTTTTGAGCTTATAGTTGAACAACACAAATGGACTGGCATCAAAATCTGCATTCCAGTTTTCCATCACCACTTGTTTGAAATTTTTATGCTTAGAAATTCAAAAATCTAAATGCCTTTTTGATAGGAGCAGCTTCAATGTCACATTTCAAGAGCATAGGTCTGTGATCTGAGCCTATTGTTGACAAATGAGTAACCTCCAACCCCGGAAAAGCTTGTTGTAGTTCTAGGTTGCCCAAACATCTGTCCAACCTTTTAAAGATGCAATCCTCCTCTGATCTTCCATTCCACCGTGTAAAAATACTCCCTTTGAAGCCCAAATCTATTAAGTTGCAAGTGTTGATGCAGTGCCTAAAGTCATCTAACTCATTCATAGAAACTGGCAGTCCACCAAACTTCTCCTCCTCATTCATATGAAATTAAAATCCCCACCTACAAGCCATGGGACATTCATATTAGTGGCCATTTCATATAGAGAATCCTAAATCTCTATTCTTTCAATTGCATCACACTTAGCATACACCAGTGTGAGAACCATCTCCATATGAGATTCAGTATGAAATAATCTCATAGTAAGCTGTTGAGTCATGTTGTACAATATTGTCACTTCAAATACTTCATCAATAAATGCCCATATTTTATTTGAAACATTGACAACTGCCTGTGCCAGTCCAATCATTCTTCTATTCTTTTCAATCTTACTAGCCTGCTGCATTAGTTCCATAATCCCAATAAATTCAAAGTGATGTCACCTATGCATTGTGATAAGTCTTTCAAAAGCTTTCATTGTGTTCACTGACCTAATATTCCAAATAATTGCATCCATTACTGGTTTTGTGATTTAGACAGTGTCCTTCTTGTTTGAACTCCACCAGCTGGGGCTGTAGTTGTATCCTTAGGTTGCTTCTTTCTACCCTTAGCTGCTGACTTTACCCTTTCAATATGTCTTGGTGAGAGATCCCCCTACCTGGCTACATTTAGAAAGTTTTGGGCAGTTGATTCCTCGTCCATGTCTCTATTTGTGTGGTCACCTATATCTTCAATCTCTTTTTGACCTTCAGCAGTTATCATGTCTTTAGTTTTCTAATCAGTTTCCACCATTTGATTTCCAACATTGATATTACTCAACTTTTGTATTGTATTCATTGGAACAGTAACCTCTAGTGATTTCTGCAGTTGCAACTTAGGTAGTTGTTTTTTCTTTCCAGTTGTACTGCCTATTCCAGTGGGATTAGCCTCATAAACACCTATGCCATCTTGCCCTCCACCAGGATCCCCAGCTGAAATGTCTACCTCTTTGGCCACTATTCCTTCTATCTAATCTGAACCAACATTGATCATGTCTGCAATTCTGGATTCAGCTTTTAAGGGGATAGACTTTGTTCCTCAATGGACTGTTTTGCATTGGATTCCCCAGTTACACATGGATCTTCTTCATCTTCCTCATCTCCTCCAATTTCTTCCTCACTTTGTATTTCATCTAGGATCTCACCCTCTTCTGAATCTTCTTCTGTTTGATCTTCCCACAACTTGCCTCCTTTCCAGTTGACTTTCTCATTACTTTTGAACTGCTTATAGTCTACATCCTCCACTTTATCATTGTCATTAATTTTAGTCAGTTCTTCTTCCACTCTAGTGTCTTGAGTTGTCATCTTTTGTCATGAAGTATTGATTGCAATTGCTCAATTAAATGTCCTCTAAACCCATTCTTTTGTAGTCTCTTTATTTTGTTGATCCTCTCCTTCTTTCTCATTGTTTCTAATTGCCTCTTGATTGCCAATCCCTGTTGGGCTAGGACTGGAAGTAGGAGTCACTGAGTATCGACTTTTTCAACAGTATCTTGATGAAAATTGTTGCTATTGTTTACCTGATCCTTCATATTAGTCTTTAGGTTGTAATTTGGGGCTGCAGAATTCAAGGTTGTATTCTTCTTTGGATTAGGACTAACCAATTGCTCATCATTATTATCTACCAGAGCCAATTGATTATTTTCAATAACCTCAATGTTATCCACTTCCAAAATTGCAAACTTATTAGCTGTTTGCACTTGTTGTGGAACAACAGTATTGTGGTTATCAACTGCCACTATCTATTTCCCAGTTTTTGTAAAAGCTTCATTCACCATCTCCTTGACTTTGGTTCTGTTATCTCTTACCTCTTTCCATTGCTGATTAACATTGCCAACCACTCTTCTGCTCGACAGAATCATAAGGGGTGCATTTTCTTTAGATTTTCCTGCATTAGGATCAACCACTGCATCCTTTGAAACCTTCTCCTCCACTTCTTTTGTAACCATTAGTTCTGGATGAATCCTCCAACACTCTAACATATCATGGCCTTGCAACTTGCATTCTTTACAGTACTTCGGAAGATAATCATACCTTATATTCACCCACTCAGTTTTGATCTCTCCAGACACTTCGTTTTCAATATCATTTCTCACCTTCTTAGGAAGATCAGCTAGTAAATCAATAAGCACCTTTACATGCGCACAACTAGGTCTTGTTTTGTTCACAGTAGCCATGTCAAGGTGAATTGGCTTCCCAACTGCTGAAGCAAGTGAAAATAGGCATTCTTTGACAAAAAAGGTTGGCAACAAATTAGGAAAAGAGATCCAAGCCATAACTGTAGATGTCTCCTCACCAGCTTTAAACTTTGAATCATACAACAAAGTTCTTAACTGAAATTCTTTGCCATACTTGTCCTTGACATAATAGACACTTTTCGACGTAAATTCAATATAATCTTGCCATAAAGTCAATCGCACCAATAAGTGCCTATCCCTTAGAAATCCAATACTACACTCACCTTTAATTCCACATTGCATAGGGATGATTTTACGTAACTCTTGCAACTCTGTCCATCCATATGAAAATTTACAAACAATCGCATACCTTAAACCTTCGATCACATTCATACGTTCAACCTCAGTTTCTGTAAACTTCACGAGTGCTTAGCCTTGTAGAAAAGTTTCTTTCCTAAAGGGAATTTGTTCAACAGTTGTTGGACGTTCCTGCATGGCAATATATGACGTAGGTTTTACTGTTTGTGCATAATCCATGGGTTTTTGGGTGTTGTTTGTTGTCGTGGGGGGGCTGGGTATTGGTGGGGAGGGGTTGTGGTGGTTGCCCCGCCGTTGGTGGTGGTTTTTCACCGGCCGGAGTGGCCATGACAGTGCTTGAAGAGGCTCGCGATGAGTATAGGGTTTAGGACAGAGAAGAGAGCTTTTCACCCACATATATTATCTTACTAGTCATATATAAGAACTAGCACCCCGATGTTTGGGGCTAGTATTCCGCATTTTTTAATTTATTGTCTATTTTAATTTTAACTTTGAGTTTAATGAAATATTTCTGATATGGGAAGGTTTGCATTACTATTATATTGATTCTGAAGGATTTTTGGGATAGTCGACTTGCCTAGTACCATCGATAGGCACCATCACGACATGTTTGGATTTAGTGTCGTGTCAAGTAGCTTGACCAAGGTGGTCCTTCCTTCTTGTAAATATAGTTTGGTTTTTCTCGAGGAAGAGCAATGGTTCAAGTGTAAGGTGTTGATAGTTGGATAAAAATATAGGTTTTTGGATACATACCACCTTATATTTTCAATGCTCTAATTATAATTGAGCTAAAATTTGAGTATTATATACTTACGCACATGTTGGGATCAAACTGGGTTTGTTGTTGTTGTTTTTGTATACTTACACACATGTTTTATTGTGTAAGACTTGATTCCGAGTAAAGTAACCAATTTGGAGCTAAAACAAATAAGAGAAAATTACATCAGATATCACTTGGGCCTACAGCTCAACCGAAAATGACCCACATCTGTAGCCCTACCCTGGTTTGGCCCTAGTTGTACATATTTTGAAAGTTTCTTTGCGCCTATTATCCCTGTCACGACCCCAATTTCCCTATGTAGGACGTCGTGACAACACCTAGTCTCTAAGATTAGGTAAGCCTAACACTTATTGAATAAATAGAGATATCAACCATAAAATGAAAAATATGAGATAAAAATCTTATACACAATTACAATTCCCAAACCAATGGTACAAGTCATAAGCTCTACTGAGGTCGCTATGAAAATCTTTTAGTATAACTTTTCGGAATGGAAATCAAACAGTACAACAAAAGAAATCAGAAGGTGACTCTGAGGCTTGCGAACGCGATAATAGGTTTACCTTGAGTCTCCACGGATCGATGTCATGACCCAAAATCCATACTAGTTGTGATGGCACCTAGCCCAACCCGCTAGGTAAGTCAATTAACAACTATCCAATTTAATAAGACTTATTAAGAGAAGAAATGATAATACAACTATTTCATAAAAAGATGGTAGGAATTAAATACATTATCTGTTCGAAAAGTACATAAAAAGATTTACACATTCTAAGGCTACCATGAACAAGAAGCAGCTACAACCGGAGCGCACTTACATCTTCAAATTCAACTCTCATCGAGCTCAGCAACTTGTGCAGCTAACATCTGTACGCAAGGTGCAGAAGTGTAGTATGAGTACAACCGACACCATGTACTCAATAAGTAACAAACCTAACCTTAGGTTGAAAGTAGTGACGAGCTAGAACAAAGGTCGGGTGCAGGACCAATATCTAACAACAGTTCATAACGTAAAGCAAGTGATAAAAGAAGTAATTCAGGAATGAAATGCTAAGCTTATTCATTGTTTCCCAAAAAATAGTTTCGCTTTTCAAGTATATCAGTAAAAACTCAAATCTTTTATTGAAATCGTCGAAAATATGAGTAAACATGAAAACATTAAAATTTTCCAAAAATACTTTCAATAATAAATATGATATTTCATTTTCCTTTCAGATAGCAAGAGTAAAATTCCTCTCTATGCCCATATGTCAAGATGTGTGAGACGTCATAAATGACATGATACTATACATCATGAGGTCTTTATGTCAAGTGTACATGCCAAATGCGATGCAAATCAGTGATAAAGACTATATGCATACTCTTAGAGTATCAATTCACTCAGTCCTCCCAGTCACCTAGTCCTCCCAAATTACTCGGCACTCGCACTTAGTAGGTACTTGCGCTCACTAAGGGTGTGTACAGACTCTGGAGGGGCTCCTTCAGCCCAAGCACTATATCAAGCCAATCATGGCATAAAATTAATGAAACATGCCCCACCGCACAGCCCGATCCCAAAAATATCCTCAGAATCAGGCCCTCGGGCTCACTCAATCATCAATCTCTCCAGTCTCACGGTCTCTCAATGTCATGAAATATCATCCCAAAAATAACGATGTGATGTATCAATAAATAGTAACAAAAACTGAGATATGATATGCATATGAATGCGCATGACTGAATATGCAATGCAATGAAAGCAGATAGCTCATGGTCAACATCAGAAATGACCTCAGTGGGTACCAATAGGATTATCATGTAGCCTAGACATGGATTCTAGCATGGATCACAACTCAATAGCTCATATACGTAGAAATTGCACGGTTAAAAGTAAGATCAGGTAACTACACTGTACCACATAAATAATGAAATTATAGTTAACACGGTGCACACCCACATGCCCACCATCTTGTATGTGTGTCACCTAAACACCAATCACATAACACATAATTAAGGGTTTCATACCCTCAACACCGAGTTTAGAAGTGTTACTTACCTCGAACAAGCCAATTCTTATACCGAGAAAAACAAGCGATGTTCCAAAAATGCCATCTTGAGCGTACCGACCTCCGAACGACTCGATATAGCCAAAAGCAACTCAAACACATCAAATAAAGCCAAGGAAACACTTCCAAATGATAAAGGTCGAATCCTTAATCAAAACTAAAAACCGACCAAATATCACACCCAAGCCCGCACCTCGGAAACCGACCAAACTCACAAAGTCTGACAACCCATTCCATTACGAGTCCAACCATACTAGCTTTACTCAAATCTGATTCCAAATCGATGTTCAAAACTCAAAAATTCACATTATGGAACTTTAGGCTAAAGCACCCAATTTATCTTTAAAATTCATCAACCAATTTCCAAATATGAAGATATATTCATGGAATAATATCATAACCAAGTGTAGAACACTTACCCCAATCCTTGTGATAAAAATTGTTCAAAAAATCGCCTCAATCCGAGTCCCACATCTCAGAATATGAAGAAAGAATCAAAACCTCGATTTTGTAGTTTCAGCCCAGCATTTTCACATATGCGGTTAAAATGCCGCATCTACAACCTTCGCTTTTGCGGAAAAACTTCGCTTCTGTGAAAAATAGCCTTTCTCAGAAACCCTCGCACCTACAGTATTAAACTCCACTTTTGCAAAGACCCTCGCACCCCCGCTTCCACTCGACGCACTTGTGCATCCGCACCTATGCCTTTTTCTCTGCTCCTGTGGGCCTCCTAATCCAGCTCTCATCCCACTTCTACGACTCCATTGTCGCTTTTCTGACCATCGCACCTGCGCAAAACCAGTCGCAGGTGTGATCACACCAGAACCAGCAGCTCCTCAGCAATTCAACATGAAATGCAATGATCCGAACCTAGTCTAAAGCTCACGAGGGCCACTCGGGATCTCCCCAAACATACCAACAAGTCCAATAAAATTAACACGGACCTACTCGACTCCTCAAATTACACATAACAACATCGAAACGAAAAATCGCGCCACAAATTAAACTTAAAGAACTTTCAACTTCCAAAACTCATGCTGAAACATACCAAATCAACTCGGAATGAACCCGAATTTTGCACACAAGTACCAAATGACAAAAAACGCTATTCCAATTCTCTAAATCACAATCCAAATCTAATATCAAAAATTCAACCTCCGGTTAGACTTATGAACATTCCAAACCTTGAAATTTCCATTTTTGCCAATTTGTGCTGAAACCTTCTAGAAACATCCAAACGCAAATCCGGGTATAATCTCGAGTCCAAAATCACCATCTGGACCGATTGGAACCATCAAGACTTTGTTCCGGGGTCAAATTCACAAGAAGTCAAACTTGGTCAACTCTTCTAACTTAAAGCTTCAACAATGAACTTTGTTCTTCCAAATAAATTCTGAATAACTTCAAAACAAAAACCGGGGATTCACATAAGTCATAATACATCATAAGGAGCTACTCATGCCCGTAAACTACCGAGCAAAGTGCAATTGCTCAAATGACCGGTCGCGTAGTTACATTCTCCCCCACTTAAACTTATGTTCGTCCTCGAACGTGCCCAGAATTGTTCTTAAGCCATAAAATCACCGTTTAAACTTACCATGCACATACCTATGAGTGATCCCACGTCACTCTATCCCACATAGTCCCGACAACACAACATACTGAAGATCACTACTTCAACATATCACATCTACACCCTTAATAACTCTGAACAAGTTGTATCAATCCATAACCGTAACCTAACATGTAATCACATGTTATACCGCATAACTCAAATACTCATAGCAACATCACCAAACACAGTAGCGGCCCAAAACATTCAAATTTCGATAATAAACCTCATGTCAAACAAAACCTCGTTCTAAAAACTTCGTACACTGCCGATGATGAAAGAAACACGTGGAAAATCATAACCATTCATCAGACCAACAAGTCATGGAGCTCCCTCTCCTTCAACAAGAACTATAGCCAATTTCTAGATCCGACGACTTCATCTTATCAAATAACAACTACTCTACTTACATGCAACACCAATACTAACCAGAGCCACAAACCATGCAATCCATGCACCCATACACAATAATTCAAATGTACTCAAACATGGAAAATGACTCAAACAAGAGAATCGTCCCGTAAGCCCAACAAATACCGCCACAACGCAATGCGCCACAATACTATTAAAGCATCCGTAAGTCAAAACACAATGCGCCTTCTGAAATGTGCACCCTTCTCAAGCAATACCAAGTAGTAATATCATTCACCTAGTCATCTGAAACTGTCCATGTTGCCTAAGAATTTATGCCATTCCCTTCAAAACTGACCTGTGACCTTGCACCTGTAAATCTCAATCCCGCTCAACACACCACACCTATCATGCCATCATATGAAAAGTACGAGGACCTCATACTCGAGGCCGAGTCACAAGAAAACTACAAACTCAATTAGCTAGAAACCTTCAATTTGATCTCATCCATGAGAAAATCATAACACACAACATGTTCCTCACACCAGTACAAAATATACACCTCGAACCATGGTAAAAAACATTGAGAACACTTTAAAATCTATCTGCACATGACCAAGTCATCAAAATTGAATCTCTCTAACTCCTCCAAGCCACGCAGGGCGCCAAACCTGTAATGACCCGGTCGATCGTTTTGAGAATTTAAGCTCCATTCAGCAGTGTAAGGTCTTGAACAACTTTGTATGGTGATTTTGGACTTAGGAGTGCTTCCAAATTTTGGTTCGGATATTTGTAGGGTGATTTGAAACATTTCGGCAAAAGTTAGAAAAATTAAAGTTTGGAAGGTGGAAAGGTTTGACCAATAGTTGACTTTGGTGATATTGGGGTCGCAATGCGATTTCGAGAGTTAGAACAACTCCATTATTTCATTTGGGACTTGACTACAAAATTTGACATCATGCCGGGTTGGTTTGATAGGTTTCAGTATGAGTTTTAGAAGTTTGAAGATTAGGAAGTTCATAAGTTCGATTCTTGGCGCGATTTGTATTTTTGGCGTTGTTTGATGTGATTTGACACCAGGTTATAGAACTTTTTTGTGTGTTTAGAAAGGGTCTCTGCGGCGTCGACTATGTTTCGGGTGGGTTACGAGTCATTTTCCTCCTATTTTGAACTGTTGTTTCTGTTTTCTGGTGTTTGTTTTCGCGATCGCGAAGTGCCTTTCGTGTTCGCGAAACGCCTTTCATGTTCGCGAAGTGCCATTCGCATTCGCGAAGTGTTACTGCTGACCACCTCGTAATTCTTCTTCTCATTCACGTTCAACCTCTCATGTTCATGAAGGTCTGCCTTTCCCTTCATTGCGTTCACGTTTAGTTACCCGCGTTCGCGAAGCACTCCCTAGCAGCCTCATATTTCTTCTTCACGTTAGCGTTCTCCATCTCGTGTTCGCGTAGGTCCCGTCCCCTTGTTCTTAGGGTTCGCGAAGGGTTTTCTTGGCAGTCTTTATTTTCTTCTTCGCGAACGCGGCCCTTTCTCTGCGTTCACGAAGCATACACACCTGACTAGAATATAAGATTTCCAAATCGAGGGTTAGGCCATTTTTATCAAATTATGACTTGTAGAGCTCGATTTTGAGCGATTCTTTGCGAGGTTTTCAAGAAAATCGATTGGGTAAGTGTTCTTCACCTAGAATTTAATATATTCAATGATTTTACCTTTATTTTTATCATTTACTTTATGTTTTGAGTTGAGAAAAAATGGTGGTTTTTGAAGAACGTTTTCAAAAGGAATAACCATGATTTGAGCGACGAAGTGGTATCAGAGTTTGATAATTTTAGTATGGTTGAACTCGTATTGGAATGAGTGTTCGGATTGTGTGAAATTTACCGGTTTTCAAGGTGCGGGCCCAGGGGTCGACTTTTGAGATTGATTTTTAGATTTTGATAAAGATTGAGACTTTATGATCTGGAATAGTTTCTTATATGTTTTATTTGTGCTTTGAAGTTATTTTTGTTAGATTTGAGTTGTCTGGAGGTCATTTCAGCTGAGAAGTTCATTTTAGAGTATTGGTTTGTCTTCTTTGAGGTAAGTATCTTGTCACGACCCAAAATCCTAACTCAGGTCGTGATGTCGCCCAACAGTGGGGCCAGGAAAGCCAACACTACATTTCACTAAGGGTTCTTCCTTATCCGATTAATTACTTTATTATATACCAAGTTATAAAGTTGAAATCATAATATCGAATGATAATTAACCAGTTTTAAGCAAAAGCAGTCATATTAAGGCGTGGGTCCACAATATACATGTATGTACGGACATAATCTACAAAATCACTATGTGTGTGCCAGGAACTAGTGTCACGAGTATCATGGGGATACTAACTGGATATACAAAAGATAGAATATAAAATCCTACTATCTGAAATAAGTAGACGGGAACAAAAGCAAAAAAAACTTCATGGTGCTGCCTGAGGATCGTCAAGAGAAGCAGCTCACCGTGAAGTCAGGTCCGCTATAATCAATATCTTGCCCCGGTCTGATAACCAGATGCACCAGCCTCAGAACCTGTACAGTTAAGTATAGAAGTGCAGCATGAGTACATATATAAATATGTACCCAGTGAGTATCCCGTCTAATCTCGAAGAAGTAGTGACGAGAGGTCGACTTGACACTCACTAAGGTCCAATAGTATAATATAACAGGATGAAATGAGGACAGTAGGCATGTGGAGCAGTAAACAGCAAGTAGGTATAAAACACAGAAAATCCAAGTAAATGCTGGAAGTAAATAACAAATTTCCACTTTATTTTCTTCAATTGTTCGTCAAATCAATGTCACTAAAACAGTACCAAATAGTCATGTGCACACAAGAATAAGACAACCGGTCGGAGTCGTAAAGGAAACATTTAAGCACTGAATAGTCGTAAAGCTTCCCCTGCTCGCGAATCATACATGCAAGTCAGGTGCTGACACACTTATACAGAATTATCATATAGCTTCCCCTGCTCGCGAATCATACCTGCGACTCGGGTGCTGACACATTTACCAAATTATCATAAAGCTTCCCCCACTCACGAATCATACCTGCAACTTGGGTGCTGACTCATATGTGTGTATATATATATATATATATGTGTGTGTGTGTGTGTGTGTGTGTGTGTGTGTGTGTGTGTGTGTGTGTGTGTACCGAATTTATCAATAAGCTCAATAGAGGTTATGCTTGTAACAAGAATTAACTCACTGGAACTGTAGAGGCAATATTTCCATCATTTCATGCTAGTTCAAGGACAATAAGCAGCTCAAAATATGCCTGAAGATACATATAAGTCACATGAAAGCATGCTTGTGAGTCCTAAGGCTACCCGACATGGCATAATAGTCACTACGTATGGAATCTCGTCACTTTGTACACACGTAGCCCCCCAAAACACATGACACAAAAATAATAGAACACCTATGGGAACAATTCCCTCTTACAAGGTTAGAAAGGAGACTCACCTCGTGTCGAATCTACCTCTCGGACCAAGGATGCACCCGAAACTCCGAACCCTACACTCGAGGACTCGCAACTAGCCAAATATGGTACAATGTTATCAATTCATGCTCAAGGTAGGGAAATTATCCTATTTATTCAAAAATTCAACATTTATGAAGAATTCCCAAAATTCAACCCCGGGCTCGCACACTCGAATTCCGAAAATTCTTGAAGGAATCACTCACCCATATCTTAAGGATCGTTAAGATACGGTTTCTACTTGAATTCATGGCATCAAATGAGTAATTCACCAATTCCCTCAAGAACCCTAGGTTTCTACCCAATTCTTGATTTTTCACTAATTTAGTAGTTAATTTAACTAGTAATCTAAGTATTAAACCAAGTTTATGGTAGAAATTACTTACCTCCAATACTAGGTCGTTTGCCTCTCTTGAAAGCTCAAAAATCCCCAAGGAAGAACAAGAAGTTTTTAGGAAATGAATTAAATCCCGCTACAAAAATACACTGCCCAGCTGCCCCTTCATCGCGATCGTGACAGGGGGCTTGCGATCGCGAAGGCCAATGGCCCAGGCCCCCGAGGCCCTTCTATGCGAACGCGAAAGGGGACCCACGATCCCGAAGACAAGTCGGGCTAGACCTCCGCGAACGCAGTGGATATCGGGCGGACGCGAAGAACAAACAGGCCTGGTCCCGTCCTACACCTATGCGAACGCAGAGACAAGGGTGCGATTGCGAAGGTCAGGGATCCAACCCATCGCGAACGTGGAGAGAAGTTTTCAAATGCATAGAGCATTCAGCAGCCCATCCCAACTCCTTCTTCGCGAACGCGGCCATCCTTCCGCGATCGCGAAGAAGGAAACCAGACAGTGAAATTTCAGGTTTCTTGGACTTAGCTCCCAAGGGTCCAAAACTCACCCGAGTCCCTCGGGACCCCGTCCAAAGGCATGGGCAAGTCTGTATACATGATACGGACTCGCTCAAATTTTCGGAACGTGAACAACAACAAAACTAAGAATTCGACCCCAAAACAAAATTGAATCAAACTTTGAACTTCAAGTTCTAGAGTTCGATAACAATGCGCCGAACCAACCTATACTGCTCGAAATGACACCAAATTTTGCAGGTAGGTCAGAAATGACATAATGGAACTATTCCCGATCTCAAAAGTCTGTTCGGACATTGGTAACATAAAATCACGTTCCAAACCAAATTCCAAATTTAAGGAAATCCTTATTTCCATATTGGGCGCCAAAATGCTCTCGGGTCATCGAAAACTCATTCCGAACATACGCCCAAGTTTGAAATCATCATGCGAAGCTACTGAAATTTTCGGAACTCAATTCCGAGGTCGTTTGCTAAAAATGTTGACCGAAGTCAAACTTGGCCAAAAAGGCCAACCTTAAGAAACCAAGTGTTCCTATAACACTCTAAACACTTCCAAATACCGAACCACCAATCCCCGCAAGTCATAAATCATAAGAAGCTGCTATGGGAACGGGGTCCTAATTCGCAAAACGACCGATCGGGTCGTTACATATCTTGCCTAACCTTGTGTGGGGGAACTACCCCTTAGGATTTGAGTCTTCTATGTTGATTGTAGTCTGTGTACGTGAGGTGACGAGTATGTGCTAATACTTATTTGTGAAAATAGGCCTTTTAGGGTTCCTAGGTCCTCTTATTTATTGAATATGCAGTTCTTCTTGTTATGATTACGTACCTTATTTACTAGTTCACCTGTACCTGCTTCATTAGAATCAATTGCTTCATGATCCATTCTTATTGTTTTACCTGATTTGTATGGGCCTTAATTGAAACTGTTATCTCTTCCATTGCCATGTTATCTTTTCCCCAACTGCTTATCCCTATTTGAAGTTGTAGTTATCCCTTTTTGTAAATGTTCACCCTTAATCGAGGTTATGGTGATCTTCTCACTGCCTACCTTTATTTGAATAGGTTGTAACTCATTATGTAATTGTCCAAACATAAAAGAAGCTTAAATACCATATGCCTTAGTGGACTTGCTCTTATTTAGAATTATTTGACTCGTATTAGTTTCTTGTTGTTGGACCGTAAATTATGGGACTATTGTTAAATATTATTTTATTTCTTGTTGAGTTGTTCTTATTACGCCTAGTATTCTTTATTATGGTTATTCCTTGTGAACTAGTTCTACTGTTTCTTGTGATTGAAGGTTCTTGAGTTGATTTACATGTCGTACTCTGTATTATTGTCGTTGTTGCTATTGTACTTGTTGTGGTGATGCACGAGGTTCCTGCCGTGCGGTTGTTGTTATTGTGATGCACGAGGTTTCTATCATGTGGTTGTTGATATGGGGTTCCATGAGGTTTATGCCATGCTATTGTTACTATTGATATTTGCACATGCGGCGTGACAAGGCGGGATATATATATGTGGGTTGTGCATGTGGCGAGACAAGGTGGGAACATGATTATGCACATGGCGAAGCAAGGTGGGCTATGTCAGGGATTGATTTGTGATGGCCTGGGGGAATTCTTGTTGTTGATATTTGTGTAGTGGTATGCTTACCTGTGTGTGCCTTGTCTTGTGAAAGTTGTGAGAAAATATTGTACGTAATGTCCGTTCCTTTTTCTTATGCTTACTAGCTAGTTTGAACTATGTTAGGAAACTTTCTCAAGCATACGCGTAGTTAAGAACTCTTATCGGTTAAGGGGCTTCCTTGTTATTGTATAGTATAGATGTATACCCTTGTTTACTTGCCTTCTATGTGAGAATGGCTCTATTTGGCACGTGAATTGTCAGTGCGGTTATGAGGGGTAATGAGGGCACAAGATGCCAAGTATTAGGGTTCAGGTATTGAGACCCGTGAGTTGTGATTAGCCCGAGGTTCGGTATCTCGTGGAGTTTATTGAGTAAAACCCGATGTGAAAACTGTCATCGTGGTTGAGTGATCACTTTTCCTTTCTGTATCAATGTTTTTGGATGTGGATTTGTCACGCCCCAAAACCAAGGGACACGACCGGCACTCGACCGGGTAGCCCCGGTCAAGCGGACCTGGATTCCTTTTTCCATCCCACATATTATCCCGAGATTTCAAATGTACATTATTCAATTATAATTTAGACATATTCTTACAACCTGGAATTTAATTATAGATTTCTGTCATTACCCACATGTGGTACAATACTTACAAAATATACATAGCATACAGGTTTACTTTACGTGGTCTACAACTTATACTGCCCAAAATACATATGTACATAACCCACATTTCCTGTCTACGGAGCCTCTAAGAGTACGAAGGAGTTATATAATACTTGCCGGTAACAAGGCTCCGGCGATACCTTACACAAATACCAAAATAAAAATACGGAAGAAGACGTGGCATGAACCACACTAGGCACCGAGAGGAGAGGGGCTCACCAAAACAGCTGATAGGACATAGAGGAGGCACTACTGTCGGTGGGCTGGAGTACCTGCTATAGAACAACCTACAATCATCTCAAGAATGTAGCGCCCCTGGCAAAAGGGACGTCAGTACATTTGAATTGTACTGTTATGTTTGAACAAACTTTACTCTAAGTAAACTCAATAATGCACAGGCAAGAGACAGACAGAGAGTCACACAATCACTGCACAATATATAGAACGATACACAATGGAAGTTCCACAATTTTCACTTCATCACAATCACAATCGCAATTCCGCCCTTGCCCTTTCTCAATATTTCACCCTTATTTCTTCTTTTGCGGCGGGAAACCCGATCCCACCTCTCAATCAAAATCATTTATTATGTTTCTGTTGCGGCGTGCAACTCGATCCCACTGGACAATCACAATCATTTGTTGTGTTTCTGTTGCGGCGTGCAACCCGATCCCACCGAACAATCACATCACACCCTTATCACTTCTAACATATCACCTTTATCCCTCATGTTGCGGCGCGCAACCCGATCCCACCAAACAATCATATCTCATATTAACAATGACAATTCACAATTCAATCACAAAAAATTTCAGCAATAGGAATACAGCTTCTTTACAACTCACAATACGTATAAAAAGAAAATCGTGCCACAACAAACCTTACCAAACAGTGAATCATATACGATATTGCCACAACCTTTTTATTCAATTACATCACACCACAACTCCTTTTTATTACTTGTTACACAGCCTTTAGCATACACATTCATACTCTTGGATTCATTATCCTACTAGCATCATTTCACATAGCGTAGTAGTGTGGTGATCAACTAAAGACAGGCAAGGAATACACTTCACGCTTCAACACAATTCGAACAACCAGTTGCACACATTCATACCAATACATGTACCGTATGCTCGGACACCACAAGGCGATTTTACAAAGATTAAAGTTAGCCATACATACCTGGAGTCGAGTTTCCCCTTTTTAATTTCTATTTCAATTCACCGAACCGCCTAGCACTGTCAATCTAGTTCACAATGCGATACATTTACCTTAGAATTAGGAGTCTCGAATTCATTTGAGCATTTTATCAAACATTATGTGATCCCTTAGATTGACTAAACCTTTTTTAGTGAAAGATTACTCTACGTGCTTTCCTTTACTAGGTCATGGAAAATTATTCACATGCATGCAATGTCCCAACTTTTCATCCTCAAGTACCAATTTGGGGAAGATGAGGACTTCTCTCTCTAGAACACACTCTCACTTCTCTCTATTTTGTTTAGGAACCAGTTAAAATGAAAAGGGGCAGGGGTTAAATGAAACTGGGGTCGGGTATAAAAATTTAGAAAATTAAAAGACCGTGTCGAATATGCGGTTAGGAATGTGATCGCATTCCTGACATGCGGTCCGCATATTGGACTACAGAATGGCCCTCGGGTGGGCCAAAATTTGAAAACAATATGCCTAGGTATGCGACCACTATGCGGTCCGCATACTCATTATGTTATCGCATAGTGCGTCGTATAACACCCCTCCCCAAAACTCAAAGGCAATAATGCGACAGCTATGTGATGAGTGGTGATTTTACCACTAATTTTAGCCTTTTCTCATTAGATTTTGTATTGTTAAATG
>MDKH01226009.1:0-34626 GCA_005239495.1 Nicotiana undulata
ATGGTTCAAAAACATGGGTCAAGTTGGGCGGGTTGGGTTATGACCCATTATTTAGCCCATCTTAGCCTAAGTACACTTTGGGTTGGGTTGGACAATGACCCATTTATTGACCTAACCCATTTTGACCCGCCCAAATTCAGCCCAACCCGCCCATTTGGCACCCCTACTTAAGGTTGGCCTTTTTGGCCAAGTTTGACTTCGGTCAACATTTTTAGTGAACGACCTCGGAATCGAGTTTCGACGGTTCCGGTATAATATACAGTCCTACTGTCTGAAAGAAATAGACGGGAAATAACAAAAGAAACTACATGGTGCTGCCAAGGATCATCAGTAGAAGTAGCAAATATTAAAGGCACTGAAATCCAAATAAATACTGGAAGTAAATAAATAATTACTACTTCATTTTCCCCCAAATATCTGTCATATCAATATCCATGAACTCATTAACAATTTATCAGGCGCATACGGGATAAGGACAACCGGCCTGAGCCATAAAATGATCATATATGTGCACTGCCGAGGGTCGAACGGCCCGAACCATAATTTTATCTTTCCATCTCGTCGTGGTGTACGGCCCGCTCCCATGAGAGTGGGGGAAATAACACTCCGCTCGCGGAATGTAAATTGCGAAGCGGTCACATGCACACACAACATTCCTTTAAAATTACTTTCCATAAACAATTCCTTCAAATTATCAAATTCCATAAATCTCAGGGAAACAATACTACATATAACACGAATTCATAACATATAGTTCCTTACGAGGAAGAACACAAGGCATGATGTGGGCCTAACTACCCGGATTTAATAATAATAGTCGTTACGTACGGACTCTCGTCACTTTGCACGTACGTAGCCCCCACAAACATTTACACATAGCATTTAGATCACCTATGGGGACAATTCCCTCTTACAAGGTTAGAAAGGAGACTCACCTCGTGTCGAACCTACTCCCCGGGTCAAGAATGCGCCCGAAACTCCGAACTCGTCTCCCAATGACTCGAAACTAAACAAATGTTACGTAAATATATCAAATTATACTCAAAAGCATGGAATTCTCCTATTTACTTAGTCATTTCATCATTCTTGAAGAAATCCAAAAATTCACCCATGGGCCCGCAAGCTCGGATTCCGAAAATTCTCGAAGGAAACACTCACTCATAACCTAAGGACCGTTAATACATGATTTTTACTTGATTTCATGGCTAATTAACTTGTAATTCCCTAAATTCTCGAAAGCCCTAGGTTACTACCCAATTCCTTGATTTTCACTAATTAGGTAGTTAATTTAACTAGGAATTCATGTATTAAACTAACATTAGGGTAGAATTTACTTACCTCTTAGTAGCTAGGTCGTGGGGCTCTTTCCCAAGCTCTCAAGGTCTCTAATGGAGGAAAGAAAATGGAGGAAATGAACATTTCCCGTGTTTAAAAGAACACATTGCCTACAGTGGTTCCGCACCTGCGGCTCAAGGACCGCACCTGCGAAATGGGACAAGGCGCCTGGGCTCGCACCTGCGGTCAGGAGTCCACACCAGCGGCTCCGCGCCTGCGAGGGATGGGCAGCCCACCTGGGGGTCGCACCTGCGAGGCTGGGACCGCAGGAGCGGTCTCGCACCTACGACTGGTCAACCGCACTTGCGGTCACACCAGATCAGGTGCACCAGCAACTGTTGCAGCTGCTTTTTGGCCTCGTTTGGTGCCCGAGAGGCACTTGGGCCCACCCGAGCCCCCGTCCAAATATACCAACAAGTCCCAAATCATAATACGGACTCGCTCGAGCCTTCGGAACACTCAACACAACGCTAAAACTAAAAATCACACCTCAAAACCCCTAAAGATCAAACTTAAGAACTTCAAGTTCTTAAATTCGGTATCAATGCGTCGAACCAACCTATACTACTCGGAATGACACCAAATTTTGCGAGCAAGTCATAAATGACATAACGGAACTATTCCCGGTCTCGAAATTCCGTTCGGACCTCGATAACACAAAAACACGTTCCAAACCAAATTTCAAACTTAAGGAAACTCTTATTTCGATATTGGGCGCCGAAACGCTCCCGGGTCGTCCAAAACCCATTTCGAACATATGCCCAAGTCCGAAATCATCAACGAAGCTTCCGGAACCGTCGAAACTCAATTCTGAGGTCGTTCACTAAAAATATTGACCGAAGTCAAACTTGGCCAAAAAGGCCAACCTTAAGGAACTAAGTGTTCCTATACCACTCTAAACACTTCTGAATCCCGAACTACCCGCCCTCGCAAGTCATAAATCACAATAAGCCGCTATGAAAAGTTTCATTTAGGGGAACGGGGTCCGATAACACAAAACGACCGGTCGGGTCGTTACATTAATTCATAAAGATTACTTTTTTCATCTCAATGTACACTAATTTAATCCCTCCTACTCACTTTAATTAATTTTGTAATTTTTTCACAATATTTAACTTTTCTAGATATGAAAAAAGAATGGGAAACTTATACAAATATCTCAAATAAGTCTCAACTTACCAACCTCTAGCCATTAGTCATAAACTTACCAAACCTAGCCAAGCACATATAAAAATTGAAAAATCAAATAAATAAGGTTCTTTCTCTCAAAGAATCACATGTAAAAATCTCCTTCCATATTTTTAAGCGTGATTAGCAACATTAGATGTAAGACGGAAAGGAAATTTCATGGATGAGGTAGCAAATAAGGTGATGAAATATTAAAAAAAATATACAATATTCCAAAATCTAAAAAAAAAAAGAAACTTTTTTAATGAGTATAGTTGAAATTCATTGAAAACATATAGATAGGACAATATACAAAATTTGAGGAAGATTGGAGGTGATTGGGACTGATTTTGTATCAAAATTCGTAATTAAACCAAGTTCAAAAAATTCTTCTGCGACACTCAACATGTATCACGTATGTATCTCACACACAGATATACATGGACATATATGCGATACACAATTGATACAAATATAATACATATGTGATACACAAATGATACACAGTATGATACACACATCATTTTTTTCATGTTCAGTTTTTACTTCGAATTTTTAATTCAAACCACCTCAAAACTTCACCAAATCATCCCAAAACTGATATTCAAGCTCCATAAGATGTACCCAATATATTCATAACACCAATTCAAAAGAAAACAAAAATTTGACCTCTTTTTGCTACAAATAGCTAATAGCTAATATTAGTAATATTTGGCTAATATTGGTAATATTTTATGAATTGACCAATTTTTGTAATGAGCTACTTATAAATGGATAACTGATAATTTCCAAAAACGAATTAACATTTTTTTTTCAAAGTTGCGTATGAAATAAAGAGTCTCATAGTATTTGTTTTACTTTTAATGAACATATTTAAAGATATAGTCGATGTTAATATGATCAATTTTATTATTAATTAATATTAAAATAAATATTCCGTAATATGTGTAAAAATAACTAAATAATCAATTAAAGTTAATGAAATGGAGTATTGTTTCGCAGATTCACACTGCTAAATTTTAGTGATTAGTATTGGAAAGAGGCATGTCCTATAAAATTTCGGGTCCATTGGTTTTGTGACCCATTACAAATTTATATTTAATTTTATGACCCTATCTCTTTTTTTATACATGAGAAATTTACTTTTACATATAAGAGATCTATTTTTTACCCATAAGAAATCTAAAAAAGACATTTTCTTTAATTCAACATTGTAAAAAGCCATGAAGGCCTAAAACCCCATAAAATTTCAATGCTTTGGTAACAAAGGTTCAGCTCAGACGTTGATGATATCTAGTACGAGACAGACTACTACCATAATACAACCCTAAATTTGGAAGATTAGGCACTGCTTTGTGCTGATTTGGTGGTTTTCTTGCTGAGAAGGTGCTGCACGTCAAGCCCATTAATTTTGGCAGCAAGTATGAAGTCATTTTCTGTGAGTCCACCTGCAGCAATTATCAAAAATTAAAACACTTAAGCTTTCCATGAGAAACAACTTGTCAACATTTTAAATGACATCAAACCCAAACAGTTGAGTGCATATCAAACAGAAAATTTCCAAAAATCTTATTATTTCATAGGCATTCGGTCATCTTACGTAGGAGTACACTGGTCAAGGAATTACTTAAAGCCTATAACTGATATGAAGTAGCTAGTTCAACGCTAAGTCATCCATCCTCTTTGCAGGTGAGTTCTAACGAGTTCATCAAACAAAACAGAAAAGGTCTTCATAAATTGCATTAGTTTATACCTAGATCAGCAATAGACTTATCATAGAAAGTATAGCTAACAAACTAGGGACTGAATAGAACTTGTGCTTCCGAATGCTGATGAAAACAAAAAAAGACCTCACCAACCAAAAAAAAAAAAAAAAGAGGAAAAATAAATGGAGTGAAAATTGTTCAATTGACAATTCTTACCCACAGAATGCGTCCATATGTCAATTATCACATTATTCCACCCAACGAGATGAAGATCTGGATGATGACCTGCATAAATAACACAACTTCCTAACTTAAAATCACCACCCTCCAACAATGATGAGAATAAAGAGTTTGTGAACATTTTCCAAAAATAAAAAGTAGAAAAAAAAACTGACTCAGGAAACGTAATTAGAAGACCACAAAAACTACAAGTCAACTTGGAATGACAAGCCAGAGTCATTGCATATAAATATAAGAGACTTTGAACTCCCAAAATCAAATTCGGACACATTGCAATAGCCTCATTCCACAACACATAATAAAGAGTGAAATCATTTTTTTAAACATCTTCCTCATGCAAACTTTCGTCTATCCCTTCAATAATATTTCCATATCCCCTTTTAGCTGATAAACCATCAACAGTACTTTGATTTTTAGTAACATCTGCATGTTCTAAAGGAAGTTCAGTATTGAAACCAATAATACAGGTTACGCATGCTTATGCACCAAGCAACTTGCCTTTGATATGAGACCCTTGATGCAGAATAAGTTATTAACATTACTAAATTAGGCTGCCAACTAAATTAGGCTGCCAAAGTTCTTTAAAGAGATTGGCTGGCAGTGCTCTGATAGGTGGAATTACTTTGGGCTTTGAAAGATAACCAGGGCGCTGATATTTCACACATGGAAGTGATATTGGTAATTTCTCTCTCAAGTCATACATCAATTGGCAGAGGTAGTAAAACCAGATACCGCAAAGGTGCCTGATGCACCGGTAATGAGGGTCCCTTATGTGTTGTCTTTCACAAGTGCTATTTCCATGCCCAAAGTAAACTGAAGATGAGGAGAACTAAAGTGCTGGTGTTATGTCAACACAGCAGAGATGTATGTTTCTTCTGTTGACTGTTATGTGCGGCAAATTTAGGTCCGGGGCATTTAACATCTGATGGTAAGTGGGTTATTAGAGGCTAAAGCAGCAGACCAGGTCTTCAGCTGAGAAGAAGCAAAACGTGGAGTAGATTCATGGAATTGACGAAATGGATCAAAACATTAAAGCCAGCTCATTCCTTTTTCATCTCTCATTTTGTAATGAGGCTGCAACTGTACTAATAAATGATAAGCTAGACTATGAAGACTCAAAGTTCCAGAATTTTATAGGGAAGGTAGCTTGCTGTCAAAAGCAAAAAAGAAAAGAAATTAAATAAAACAAGTAAAACAACACATTGTGCACAACAGAGAAAATGTAAAACAAGTCTAATGAAAGGTAAACTCACGGTACGAGATACATCAATAGTAACTACTGGATAGTGCATCCATAAGAAAGGTTGACGAGAGTACATATACCTTCAGCTTCTGCAACATTTGCTACCTCTTGAAAGAACTCTAATCCTTTGCTGAAAGTCTTGACTTTCCAGGATCTATGCAGCTTTAGTGTGCCACCAGCATTCAGCAAATCCCAACCTGTCACCTGCACAAACGAATGTTAGCAAAATGTAAAGGAGTATGTCTACATGAAAACATGTTAAATTTCAAACCTGCCACAGCAACTGGTTCGCAGCTTCTTCACTCATAGGCCTCAAATCCTTTGTGTTGCATGGCACACACTTCTTAGTTGACAAATCTGAAATACCCATTTAACAGGTAAACTAAAAGTCATTGCAGCTACCATTTCTTTTGAAAACAAACTCATCAAGCTAAGAAAACTCCTCCTACTCCCACCACCATCCAATCGCCCCCACCCAAGAAAAGGAAAACGTACTGTCACGCATGATTTATGGAGTAATAGATCCCAGAATAGGGATGGCAATGGGGCAAGGAAGGAATGGAAAATCCAGGGTAGGCCATGGGAACATTTAAGCAGGCGGAGCAGGGCAAAACATAATTCTAGAAAAGTTTTAATGGGGCAATGCAAGGGGCAGGTCAGCATATTACGAGAAAAGGGCTCACACATTGACGTGGGCTCGTCGATGTTCCATTCAAACTTCATTGGGGGGAGTTCTCAAAACCCTCATCGTCTTAACATCCCTTCTAGATTGTATTTTTCCATTTCAGCTATGCTGATGCTGATGTGTTAAAATACAAGCAGATGCTTTGCTACTATGTGAGCGTCATAGAATCTATTTGCGATGAAAAAGAAATTGGTTTCTACTTTTCTGGGTCAATTGATTCTTTTTCCATTTTTTCAAAAGCTATAATTTTCCCTCTATCTAGCCAATGCTTAAATGGATCGTAGAAAGATAAACATTTAGGAAGTTGGATTTGCATGGTGTTGTTTTGGAAACATCTGAGGGAAAGGGGTATTTCTGTTAGCCAAAAAACAGCCTCGATGCTTGGTTTTTCAAAACATGCTGTTGTTCATACACGTCCGGGTATAGACTGAAGTGGATCAGAGAGGTTATTTTCAAGATTTGTTTTTGATACGGATGGTGTCTCCGCGTGACCTATAGGTCACGGGTTCGACCCGTGGAATCAGCCATTGATGCTTGCATTAGGATATACTGCCTATATTACACCCCATTGGGGTGCGACCCTTCACCGAACCTTGCAGTACACCGGACTGCCCTTTGATAACAGTGGTGTCCGGCAAGCTAGTGATCACCTCAACTAGTTCTATCGGGTACCTGTTACCTCCCACCAACACATGTATCAGGTAAATCTTTGAGAATCAATATTTTAGTGATATTGCTTTTAACATGGCACTGTTGCACAATATATTAGTGAAAATGAGACGGGCATCTGTAATGTGAAGAAACTTTTGTGCCTTTTATTTTGGGCGTTTCAAGATTGTTATTATGAAGTAGTCCATGTTCCCTGCTATTTAAGCCGCAAAATTCCAACATCACGAAAAGGACATGGGCTATTCCAAAAAGAGAGGAAGAAAGCCTACAGTCTCATTAATATCATGTAGCAATTGAGATTAGAAAAGAACACAAAATCAGAAACTAATAATTAGAAAATTAAAGAAATTGGAGATGATGCTAAAGGATAAAAATGAAAAAAATATTTAATTTTGATAGGAAAAATTTGGAAAAAATAAATTAATGAAAGAGACAAGCAGGGGGAAAGTGGGGCACAGCTTAATCAGGCCAGGGCAAGGCAGGGCAAAAGTTTTCAGGGGAAGACTTCACCCATCAGCCCCAACTCACCGCCATCCTTACCCAAGAAATGCATTCTGTAGAAATAGCAGCACCAATGTTATAATCAAAGATCAACGACAAGTCATTAGAACTGTTAATAACTATAAGCTCATCCAATGTAGTAGAGCAGCTTAAATTCTCGGACTTAACACAAGTAAGGTTTATATTATCTGCTGACAGATCTGAAGTGTATTGCGATGAAATAAGTGCAACACGGGACCTAATAACTAAAACTAATATCCTAACCAGTCGAAAGGGCGTCTCAGTGTTTAGAAAAGCTTTTTTGTGCCTAAGGCGACGCGACTAGCTGAAGCGCACGCTTCAGAGGGAAAATCGACGAGGCGACGAGGCGAGCGAAGCGACGAATCGATCGCTTTTGTTCAAAAATCGCAGCTGGACCTTTTTTAAATAAAAAAAAAGATTGGGTCTGTTTCTAATTTATACAAAACATACCCCTAATTGCTGCGCGACATAACAGAAGCCAATTGCAGCGATTTTCTCTCTTCTTCATCGAAAAACTTAGGGTTTTGGAGAAACTAATAATTAAAGAAATTGGAGATAAAAATGAAAAAAATATTTAATTTTGATAGGAAAAATTTGGAAAAAATAAATTAATGAGAGAGACAAGCAGGGGGAAAGTGGGGCGCAGCTTAATCAGGCCAGGGCAAGGCAGGGCAAAAGTTTTCAGGGGAAGACTTCACCCATCAGCCCCAACTCACCGCCATCCTTACCCAAGAAATGCATTCTGTAGAAATAGCAGCACCAATGTTATAATCAAAGATCAACGACAAGTCATTAGAACTGTTAATAACTATAAGCTCATCCAATGTAGTAGAGCAGCTTAAATTCTCGGACTTAACACAAGTAAGGTTTATATTATCTGCTGACAGATCTAAAGTGTATTGCGATGAAATAAGTGCAACACGGGACCTAATAACTAAAACTAATATCCTAACCAGTCGAAAGGGCGTCTCAGTGTTTAGAAAAGCTTTTATGTGCCTAAGGCGACGCGACTAGCTGAAGCGCACGCTTCAGAGGGAAAATCGACGAGGCGACGAGGCGAGCGAAGCGACGAATCGATCGCTTTTGTTCAAAAATCGCAGCTGGACCTTTTTTAAATAAAAAAAAAGATTGGGTCTGTTTCTAATTTATACAAAACATACCCCTAATTGCTGCGCGACATAACAGAAGCCAATTGCAGCGATTTTCTCTCTTCTTCATTGAAAAACTTAGGGTTTTGGGACAGAAAGTTTCTGCGTTCTTTTCTCTTCTTCAAGACTTCAGCGCATCAGACCAGCAGTCCACAGCTCCAGTCGACTCGAGTAGTCCAGGTAAATTGTCTTCTCCTTTCTTCCTTCTTCCTTCTTCTTTCTTTTTCTGAGTTTTGTCTTTTTTCTTTCTTCCTTCTTCTTTCTTCTTTTGGAGTCCTGTGTTCTTTCTTCCTTCTTCTTTCTTCTTCTGAGTTTTGTCTCTCTTTTTTACTTCTTTCTTTCATTATTTATAATTTATATATTTTATATTTTTCAGTTTATTTGATTTTTTTAGTGTATATTTCAGATTTTCAGTAATTAAAATTAATTATTATATATGTTATATTTTCAGTTTATGTGATTTTTTAAATGTATATTTCAGTTTATATAATTAATTATTATATATATTATATGTTTTTTCAGTTTATTGATTATGTTTTTTCTTATATCTTAATAGGGATATTAAAATGTCTCAAAATTCGAAAGAGAAAGACCCGGCTTGGCGATATGGCGAGAGAGTTGATGAGAAGAATACAAATGTTTTATGCAAGTTTTGCAACAAGATTACAACGGGTGAAATTTATCGCTTTAAATACCATCTAATTGGTGGCGATAGAAACGTCACAAGTTGTCCGAAATGTCCACCGGAGGTGAGGGAAGAAATAAAGAATTTTATTGAGAAGAGGAAGGAGCAAAAAAATCAAATGAGTCATCAACAAATGGTGACCAATCTTGATGATGATGATGATGAAGAAGAATTGTCACTTCGAACAAAACGGGGAAGAGATGCAATCTCTTCAAGCCATGGATCATCGACGGGTAGGAGTACTAAAGGTCTTATGGATTGCTATTTCCCAAAGAAGCCGGAAGCAAAGAGCGGTAGTGGAAAAGATGTACAAAAAATTGCTAGAGACATTTTGAGGGATCGTGCAGTTAGAGCTTTTGCACGATGGGTTTATGATGTTGGGCTCCCCTTTAATTGTGTCAACTATGACACTTTTGGAGACTTTATTGAGGTTGTTGGTCAATACGGACCTGGAATGAAGCCTCCCACTTATCATGAAATTAGAGGTCCTTATCTAAATAAGGAAGTGGAAGAGACTAATAAAATTGTTGAAGAACATAAACTTGTGTGGAACAAGTATGGCTGCTCAATTATGATGGATAAGTGGACTGCAAGAACCGGAAAAATGATTATTAATGTGTTGGTGAATTCTCCCAAGGGAAGTTTATTTCTTGAGTCCATTTATGCTAGCGACTCATCCACTGACCACATCAAAATGCTCACCTTGTTTCAGAACACAATTGAAAAGAATGGCCCAAGCAAAGTTGTTCAAGTGGTCACTGATAATGCTAGTGAAAACAAGAAAGCGGGTGGCATGATGGAAGAAGCGTACAAGAATATCTATTGGACTCCATGTGCGGCTCATTGTATCAACTTAATGTTCGGGGACATTTTCAAGGAAAAACCTTTCTCTACAGTTTTTATCCAGGGCGTTAGGGTACATTCTTATATTTCTCAGCGGCCCTTGTTATTGAATATGATGAGAAGATTCACCAAACAAAAAAATTTGGTGAAACCGGGCAAGACAAGGTTCGCCACTGCTTTCTTGACTTTGCATAGTATCCACTTGCAAAAAGTCAATTTGAGAAGGTTGTTCACTTCTGAGGAATGGAGCAAGAGTAAATTTGCAAAGGAAAGTGCGGGGAAAGAAGTTGCACGCATTATTCTTTCTTATTCTTTTTGGAATAATGTCCTTCATGCTCTTAAAATTGGTGGCCCTTTGGTTAAAGTACTCCGTTTAGTGGATGGGGAGCAAAAACCACCAATGGGCTACCTCTATGAAGCTATGGATAGGGCCAAGGAGGCAATTCAAGCATCATTCAGTGATGAGCAGAAATATGCAAAGGTCTTTCAGATTATTGATACAAGATGGAATGAACAACCTCATAGACCTTTGCATGCAGCTGGACTTATTCTGAACCCGTCACTCTTTTATGATCAGAATGAAAATAATTCATTGACTAGAAGCTAGTGGAGTTGAGGAGAATGCTTATGGTTTAAGGGCGACTACTTCTAGTTCAAGCTCGGTTAGGAAGGGAAAAGGGGTGGCTACTACAAGTCGACACTTATCCCTAATTGATGAAGATGAAAGTGATCATGAAGAGGAAGGGGATGGGGAAGAAGAAGATGACGAACAATATGAAGATAATAGAGGAATTCAAGATTTTGACAATCTTGAAGAAGAACAAGAAGAGTAGAAGAATAAGTTGTTGAAATAGTAGATTGGAAGATGAAGTCTGGGCAACCTGGTCTACTTTTCAAACTTGACATTGAAAAGGCATTTGACCAACTCAATTGGGCGTACTTGATTAATATACTCGGGAAGATGGGATTTGGAGAACGCTGGATTAGATGGATTAAATTCTGTATTACCACATTGAAGTACTCAATTCTAATCAATGGTGGACCAGTTGGGTTTTTCTCTCCCCAAAAAGGCCTCAGACAGGGAGATCCACCGTCACCTTTTTTGTTCATTCTTGCTATGGAAGGCCTAAGCAAAATGTTAGACAAAGCTAACCAGCTCCATTGGCTGGAGGGTTTTAAGGTGGGCAATGAAGAGGGCAATTTTGTGATGGTGTCGTATCTCTGATTTTTTGTGGAGCTGTAAAGTCACAAGTTCTATATCTTAATCTCACGCTAATGATCTTTGAAGCTATTTCAGGCCTACACATGAACATGCTGAAAAGCACCATTTATCCGGTAAACACAGTCCCAAATCTGGATGAACTTGCAGAGGTTATGTGTTGTAAAGTGGGATCTTTCCATACATCATATCTGGGGCTCCCATTGGGAGCTACATACAAGTCTCAAAGCATCTGGAATGGAGTGATTGAAAAATTTGAAAGAGAACTGGCTTCCTGGAAAATGCAATACATATCCTTTGGAGGCAGTACACTCATTAATAGTGTGCTAGATAGCATACCAACATATTTCATGTCCTTATTCCCAATCCCAGCTAAGGTACAAAGGAGACTTGATCAATTAAGAAGAGATTTCTTATGGGAAGGCAACAGTGACACTCACAAGTTCCATTTGGTTAAATGGCCAAGAGTTATTCTGCCTAAGAACCATGGAGGGCTAGGGATAAAGGATCTTGCCTTGCATAACAAGAGTTTATTGATGAAATGGCATTGGAGGTACAACATGGAAAGTTCAGGGCTATGGAAAACAGTAATTCAAGTAAAGTATGGGGTGGCAAACAATTGGTGCACTAGGCAGGGAAGAGCTCCACATGGTTCAGGCCCCCTGGAAACACAAGCTCAAGTCATCTCTTAAGCTAGGGAACGGGGCTCATATATCATTCTGGAAAGAAAAAAAACTTTTTCGCGCGAAAGTCGTTGCTTGTTCCATAATTTGTTGGGATGGGAAGTATAGATAAAAAGGCAGAAAGGGAGGCGTCGGCTCTGAAATGATGGAAGATTGAATCATTCCTTCATTCTATTCCGGATATTCCTTTCCGGCGGGTGATTTATTCATGAGCTAGAGAGATAAGAGCTTCGATTCGCAAGCAGGATATAGAAATCGGGCACTATCTATATATAGTAGCTTCTAGCTCTGCAACTAAACTAAAGGCTCTGGAACATAGTATACGCCTAGAACTGGTGATGCAGATAATGTGGCTAGGAACAGAGACCCTAAAAGATGAATTTCCAGCTTTATTTTTACTTGCTAGTAATAAAGATGCAACTATCTCACATGTTTGGCAAAATAGTGCTTGGGCTCCACATTTCAGAAGGGACATCCAAGATTGGGAGTTGAATGATATGTTGGTTTTGCTCAATAAATTATCAGGTGCTAATGTCAATTCCCAGGTGCAGGATAGGTTGGAATGGGGTGAATCAAAAGAGAGAACCTACACTGTCAAAAGAGGATATGACAATCTATGCTCCAACAAGGAATTGATCGACAAATGGCCATGGAAGCTTATATGGAAAACCAAACTACCTACAAAAGTAGTTGGCTTTATGTGGACAACATTGTATGAAGTCTTACTCAAGACAATCTTAGCAGAAGGAGTATACCGACGGTGAATAGATGTTATATGTGCCAGATGGAATCTGAGAGCGGGAGGCATCTTTTTTTGCACTGTTCAGTAGCAGCTGATATCTGGAGTATGTTTTTATCAGTTTTTGGACTTGCCTGGGTTATGCCAAACAATATCAAGGAAACTTATGAGAGTTGGTGTTTTTGGAGAGTTGGGAAATCCATCAAAAAGACTTGGTCAATGGTACCTGGTGCTATTTTCTGGAGTATTTGGAATGAAAGGAACCGTATATGTTTTGATGGGATTTCAACTCCCAACCACACTATTAAAGCCACTTGTTTAATTTATTTATTTAATTGGTTCAATCAGGCCCCTGTAACTAATGTTGAACTATTTCTGGACTTTGTCTGCTCCTTAGTTGTCTTGTAAGTTTTTGTGAATGAGCAGACAATACCTTTATGTTGTAATTTTTGCTATGCATCTTCTTGATGCCATTTAATGAAACTACCTTACTTCATCAAAAAAAAAGAATAAGTTGTTGATTCTAGTAATTTAGTAGGTTTGATTTTGCTTGTCCTCCTATGGTTTGTGACTTTGTGGATGATTTGGTGGTACCTAGTTGCTAGTACTACCTACTTTTAAGTATTTAAATTGAAGTTTTTGATTATTGATAATTTTATATTGTGTCTTTGCAAGGTTTACATTATGTTTTTAAGAAATGCGCTTCACTTTAATAAAGTGTGCGCTTCGCTTTTGAAGCGAGGCGAGGCCTTGTCGCTTTTTTGTGCTTCGCGCTCTTAAAAACACTGGGGCGTCTAGTGTACCATAATCCAAAAAAATACAGAAGCATGCGCTTTTCTAGGATTTTTAATACTGTTCGACAAAATGGACATTACCCTCTTTTCTTTAAAGCTTTAAATTGCTTTGACACTGCTTATTTATATAAGATTACCTTCATCCTTTGACTCAAAACGTGTTTCCTCTATTATTTGATGGCCATGATTCGTGTGTTCGACCATTGCCTATAATGCATCACCAGAATGGACCCCACTGAACTTCATAGATTTAACAATCAGATATACAAGAAATTGCTAATGAGATCCAATGACGCACCTGCAACTGAACACACAGTCCTAATCCTGTTATGTGTGTTAGTATTTGCTGACACTGCAACCTGACTGCACACTACCCCAGCTCCAGCCACACGTATATTTGAGCTGTATATATTTATAAAATTATGCACACGGAATAATTATGTCTCGAACTAGGTGAACGGGTGTGGATTGGGGTGAGGGAGCAGGTATAGAACTTTAATGATGGAAACAGAAGTAGAGGAAAATACAAACATATCTAGAAAGAGGGAGACATGACTTAAATTTAATTTCTAGGTTGTTTTTTTTATTTATTTTTTTCTTTGGGGGGTGGGGGGGCCACGACTAATTTTCGAAGGTAAAAAATTCACACTAGAACCACAAAAAATAAGAAAAATGGAAGATCTTCACAGACATTTCACGGAATAGGGACAAAAGTAATGCAACATAATATAAGCATCATTTCACGGAATAGGGACAAAAGTAATGCAACATAATATAAGCATCATGATTAGCATGTTTGACACTTGATTCAAGAGGTTGTGGTTTCGACTCCCACGATGGTCGATTTGCGGAAAGTAATCATTTTAATCCTTATAGAAAACATAAGGATCAGTCTTCCCATCGATCAGGTAGTGTTGAGTTTGTTTCACATCAGTCGTGGGATGGGAATTTGGTCTCCTTACATGATCTTGGATAATTCTCGCCTCATAAGCTAGCTTTTGGGGCTGAGTTAGGCCCAAAGTCAAAATATTAGGTAGTTTGTTCCACGGGTGATGTTTCTAACCAATGTTGTCCCCTACTCTCCACTCCAAAACCTATAAATTCAAACCTTCTTTTTACATGACATTACTAGATGTTTAACGCAACATTACATGTTTCTCCTCAAATGGGATAAAAGTCTACCGTCAGGCAGAATTGCTATTAGTTAGATAGTGATAAACACCGAATGTCAATTAAAAATGTGGACTGGACTGAGCTAATAAGTGCATTTCATGACTCATGAGGGATTACAAGACCCGACTGCCAAAATCACTTCGTTTTCCTTTTCAATTTTATTTTGACTAGATATTAAACCTACCAGAACAAACACATAGTACTAGTTAGTAAATCAGAACTTAATTTAACAGTGTCAATAAAGAAAGAGTGAGCCCATGATTAAATTAACCTAAAGGTCCGTAACACAAATTTGCAAATTAACCCAGATGAACGTTTGAAGAAAAATGAAATAGAGTAAGTACCTTCCATGGTTTCTGGAGAAGCTTTGGGATAGTGATGCCAACGATATCTGAAGAAACTGAAAACAATCTCACCTTAAGAATAACTATGCATGACATAGTTGAAGAACGGCGGAGAGAGAGAGAGATTTACTGAAGCGTTGGAGAGAGTTGCCAGACGAGCTTGAAGCGTCCGAATCATCGACACGTTTGCGGAAAAAGGCGACTTTTGGGTTCTGGCAGATTACGAGTAGTGTTTATTTTGTTACTATAATCTTTTGGATAAACTTGCAAATCGATCCCTATCTTTGTAATACAAAATCAAATTGTATATTAAGATTAAGACATTAAAATTTGTTAAAATATCTTAATATTAAACGATTAAAATTATTTATATTTTAAATATCTGAATATATAAAATTTGTTTTTATTTAAATATTAGTAATAAACATAAATTCAAATAAAATCGAAAATTTTTGTTAGTAGCTAGTGATGAGTGGTCGCAATAGCGATTATGGTTGAGGATGGTGGTGGTAGGTGATAATAGTTAATAATTGTAGATGGTGGCGGTGATGGTTGTGATTGAGAAAGTTAATGGTGGATAGTAATAGTTTATAATAGTGGGCGGTGAAGCACTGAAGAGCAAAAATGAGTGTAGGATTCTCAAGAGGTGACATTCAAGTATATTTATGAGAATTCTATCCAAGGTTACGACATTACAAACGGGATTGGTTTCAAATATCATGAAGTCAAGTCAATAATATCATTAAAGGAGCTCAGAATAATAAAGACTTTAGACTAAGTAGATATGGTTCAGCTGTACAAGTTATGGGTGATGATCTAAACATGATGAAATTCTATTCTGCCTATCAACATAACAATTGATTTTGAAGAATAATTCTCAATTTGAAAGCTTTAGTTGGGAGAGTGACCAAGTTTTGACTTTTGAGTTAACGACATCGGAATCGGGATTTGAAGGTTCCTATAGGTTCGCAAGGTAATCTTGGGCTAGGGCATATGTTCGGGTTGAGTATCGGGTGGTCTCGAAGCTATTTGGTGCTTATTGTCGGAAGTTTGCATTTTAAAGATTTTGAATTTTCTAAGTTTGACTTGGAGTGGACTTCAGTGTTATCGGACTCCGAGCGTTAGTTTGGGAACTTGGATAGGTTCATTTAGTTGATTGGGACTTATTTGTGAAGTTTGGTTGTGATCCAAAATATTTAAGAGTAATTCAGATATTTAAGTTGCGTACTAGTTAAGTTTAAGAAAATGAGGTGACTACGGTTAAACAGTAGACTTAACGAACTCATATTCATAATATAAACGTGTTAACAAGTTTTTATGATAATTTTGGACTTGTCCTTAAGTTTTGGTGAGTTCCGGATGGGTTTTGGTTGTGTCCCGCTCTTATTTGATGTTTCAACGTCGTTTCTTTGGCATAAAAGGTACCATATTAAGAAAAGTACCTTTAATTTGTGATTCAATTAAAAAATTAGACCTGTATCAAAATTACGGAACCATAGCAGCAAGAATCGTCGAATTCCGAGGTCGTATGAGAGAGTTATGCCCATTTCCGTCTTGGAATAAATTGTTGGTTTCTGGTGCGAACTTTTGTTCTCCGCGAACGCGAGGATGGTCCCTGAAACGTGAAGAGGGAATTTTGGGTTGACCATCAACACAAAAGTTTACTCTTCACGAACGCGATGGTGTCATGCGAAGGCGATGAACACAAATTACGTGGGCAGTGTTTTAAATTGGCAAATCGAGCATTTTATATTTTGAGCATATCTTGTGTTCTAGAGCTCCGATTGAGGTGATCTTTGCGGCGTTGTTTTCGTCTCATCAAAGGGGTAAATATCGAATCTTTATTTTTATGTTTTATATTATTATTTCCATTAATTATTATTTTATTCGCGTTTAAATTATAGAAATTGAGATTTTGAGCCCCAAGGTTGAAAAATGGAAATCCTTGATTTGAGGGTCAATCAATGAACACATTTGGATGATTTTTTGGATATAGAATATATATAAGTTTGGGTAATATTTATTTTAGATAATTTTCGAAATCCGAGCGCGCGAGCCAGGGTTGATTTTGTTGACTTTTTGAGTGGAGTTGATAATTATTAAAATGATTAAATCACAAGTCTTTGAGTATATTTTGACTAGTTTCGGATAGTTTGGCATTAGTTTGAGGAGTTAGAGTGGCGTTGGAGTTGGTTATCAGAATTCGGAGCGAGGTAAGTCTCCTGAATTTCTAAAGCTCACACATTTATTCGTGAGTGTGGCCAGTGACCCGTCAAATTTCACTATTCCTATGGGTTTGGGTTGAACGCCTTAGTAGTACCATTGTGGGATCGGGTTGTACGCCAGTAGGTAGTATTATAAGATGCATATATGGTTCGTGTCGGTCGACCTTCGACAATGTACAAAATTATGGAATCAGGTTGTACACCACGACAGGAAATCATGCCATTACTCTTATGGGATCGGGCCACTCGCCTTAGCAGAATCGTGCGTAATACTTGATAAGAACCCAGTGTACCTATGAGTTTTCCTGACTTGAGATGTGTCATTTTTATCTGGTGTTGACCATTATGTATTTCATTTGAGGTAGTATCCAATTGTTGAGGATTTCGTGTTTACTCTTCTGTTGAGGCTCGTATTATGCACATATATTTGTTTTGTTGTTCTTACCTGCTATGCCTATTACATGCTTATTTTTATTATATTTGATTTATTGGAACACTAGTAAGTGTCAATGTCGACTTTTTTCGAGGTTAGGATAGATACTTACTAGGTACACGTTGATTTATGTACTCACGCTGCACTTCTGCACAATCTACTGATACAAGTACATTTGGTGGTCATCTGGCGCATAGGCACATTTGATGAGGAGACTTTGTGGTGAGTTGCATTCCATGTTACGATCCCCAACACACAAAGTCCCTATCTTATTCATTTATTTTATCTTGCCACACAAATGTTGTATGAGTATTGTACCTTCTGGTAGATGCTCATGCACTTGTGACACCGAATTTTGGGGATTTAGATTTTGCTCGCGGTTGTATTCTATATGCTTTAGGGTTTATATTTCGACCACATTCGAACGTTTAACATAATAACATCTATACTTTTTATGAAAATGAACAACTTTCACTCTTTATTTTTAAATGTTTAGAAATGCATTTTGGATTTACTATTGACGTATTGCTTTAATTGTTGGCTTGCCTAACAGTAGTGTTGGGCGGCGTCACGACTTATTATGAGATTTGGGTCGTGACTAGGGGTGGACATAATACCGGTCGCCGAAAAAACCGACCTAACCGTAAATTTCGGTTTTTCGATTTCGGTTTAATCGGTTATTTGGTCGGTGTGCAGTTTATAAATTATTAAATTTCGGTATTCGGTGCGATTAACGGGTTTGGTGTTTCGGTTTTCGGTTAAACCAAAAAACGGAATGTTCCTGGCCATATTTCTACTAGCAGTAGAATAAGCTTAATGTTCAGATACGTCACCCATGTAATTCTCTTTGTTGTTTGAAGCGAAAACCTATGATGATAATGACCCACATCTGAGCTCCTGCTAGCTAAAGATAATCTTGCCTCTCGGTGTCTATGAAGTGACAGAGTAGTGAACAAAAACAATATGGTGTACGACTTTTGTTCTTGATCAAAGAAAGCAGCTAGAGCGTTCATTTTGAGAGTGCCAAACTACCAACTATAGACAATGAAAGAATTTGCTACAACTAAAGATCTATAGTTTATATCGGATATAAGAATCTTGAACCATTAATACCCTTAAAATAATTGCACCGAACCGTAAATACTTTTTTTGGTTTGATTATTAATATTACAAATCAAAAACCGATAAACCGAACCGTACTTTCATACGAAACGATTGAACTAACGGACGCTCACCCCTAGTCGTGACAATCTTTTCTTTGGTTTCCTTAGTTTAGCTTAATGGCAATTTCACCGTTATTAAAACAAATGAGGATGTGATTTTAGATAGATTTGGTTCGTGCTAAGTACATGAGTGGTCTAAATTGAACTAGCCATCAAGACGAACTACTCCGATTTTATTTTCCCCAATTCGTATCATAAATCTTATTCAAACCAATTGTATACATCATTCACTTTATTCATATGAAATTGTGAATAGATTAATGTTTATATCTCCTTTAAATCCAACATAGCACCCATTGTTGTTAAAAATTTAAGGATTTTTTTAGTAGTAAAAATTGAAAAAATTGGATGGGAAAAAGCATGTTACGATCATCTTTTTCAATTTATATGACAGCATGCTTTTTACCAAATCCACCAAAGATAACTACCATTGTGTGCTATAGGGGTGTACATGAACTGGGTTGGTTCGGGTTTTATTAAAGCCAAACCAAACCAATAATATTGGTTTGGATTGGTTCGGTTTTGTCGGATTTTTCGGGTTTTCGGTTTTTATTTGTTACATGAATATTATTTCAATCTTACTTTATAAAAGTTATAAATAAAGTTTTGATAATTCAATATATGTTTAGTAAATATTGAAAAGATTGACAAACATATGATCTATTAAAATATTGTAAAGAGAATTTTTTAAGTAAACATGATAATTATTTTCTTAATCGTCTAACAATAATTTCGCTATATACGCTTTCTAGGTTAACACATGAGAGGATCCCAATTATTTCAATATTTTTTTTAAAGAAAATTAAATATAAAGTCTTTAAAAATATATATAAAAAATATATATTTATATGTCGGTTTTGTTCGATTTTTTTTACTCAATACCAAACCAAGTCAAATCAAACCTAGTCGGATCTTTTAATCGATTTGGTTTGATTTTTCGGTTTGGTGCGATTTTCCGGTTCGGTTTGAACACTCCTAGTGTGCTATAAACAGAGACCAAAAGTGGTCAGTTTTGATAAATATAAATGACAAAAATGGCTGAGGTGCAAAACTAAAGGACCATGTTAAATTAACCGGAAACATAAGGATTAGTTTTGTCATTTGCTTTTCTGATTTTGAAAATATTCGGGGTGTCCTTTTCTCGCGTCTTACAAACGCAGTGTGGCCCTCTTTTATTTTCTTGCATTCCTTTTCCCCTGAGATTCCCAGCTCAAATTCAATCAAATTCAGCATTGAAAGATGGTAAGTTTACTTATTTACTCTACTCGCGTTGTGTATAGTTTTTCTTTAATGATGTGCACACCTTTTAGGATACAATTGCTGTTAGGGTTGCAAACTTGTAAGATTACTTGTGCTTAGGTCTCTGTCAGTTCAAAAGATGGATGCATTATGATTTCTCTTAAATGGGTTTATGTCCACTTTTGAAAATTCTTGTTGATTTCCTCTCTGCAAACAACTGAACTTCATAAATTTTTTTTTTCTTTTTTTTGTGGTGCGGTTATTCCTATAATAACTTTGTTCCCTGTACGTTAGCTATCCATAGGAAGGACAGGAAACAGGAACTTCTGTCATACGTATTTTTGTTAGCCACTGTTACCGGTGACGGAACCAGGAATTCAAACAAGGGATTCAAAAAAAAAAAACGAGAATGCTCTGAACATGTGATCTAAATCAAAATTTTGAACCTCCTTTGCCATTGCACTGTAATTTAGGGGATTCAGCTTTTCATATATAAGCAAAAAGGTTTTTCCGCCCTATATGTGCAGTATAATTTGCCAATGAAGGGGATTCAATTGAACCTCCTTGTGCCCCCTTAGCTCCGCCACTGACTGTTACAGTACATAGGAAGGGAGGAGTGCTTAGTTGTAACTCTGGATATAGTATGATGGAATTTCTATTTGCTTAGAGTTTTATTTGGATGTTGACTGTAGTATTGGACCATGGTTCAGAATGGACACCTCAGCGGAAAGTATATACGGAATTAAGAACAAAAAGGAACTGGTAAATGGATTTTGTTTGCGCATATTTGATGAAAGCGTTTGTTGATAACATCATTAGTTATGTTTCATATTAAAGGCAGAAAAGGGGAGGCATGCTAAGTTGTTTCAAACAAGCTTTCTCATTGATTTGCTACCTCAATCCGATGGGAGAAAAGAAAGGAAATAAGTAAAAGATGTTTGTGTTATTTATTTGTTCTGGCTTTGTTTCTAGTATGGTCTCTGGTTTTCCTTTACCTATTCTGAAAAATAATCAATGAGGATAGAAGTGCATAATATTTTTGAGAAACCAAAAGCTAAAGTTTTCTAGCTTGCGTTGGATTACTGTTTGGATCAATGGTTAGTCTAGCAAATAGAATACTTGGAATGCAAGTTCAGTGATGGGACATTTTAGGCAGAAGTAGACGTTCAACTTGATACACAAGTCATCCGCAAGAGAGATAGTTTCAAATATTTTGGGTTTGTAATTCAAGGCAACAAGGAGATTGATGAGAATGTTGCACATCGTATTAGAGCGGGGTGGATGAAGTAGAGGCTTGCATATGGTGTTTTATGTGATAAGAATGTGCTGCCAAGACTTTAAGGCAAGTTCTACAAAGTGGTGGTTAGACCGACTATGTTGTATGAGGCTGAGTGTTGGCCAGTCAAGAAATCCAATGTCCAGAACATGAATGTAGTAGATATAAGGACGTTGAGATGGATATGTGGGCATACCGGGAAAGATAAGATTTAGAATGAAGTTATTAGAGACAAGGTGGAATTGGCCCCTGTGAAGGACAAGTTGCGGGAATCGAGGCTGAGATGGTTGAGGCATGTGAAGAGGAGACATAGATGTCCGGTTAGGAGGTGTGTGAGGTTGACCATGGCGGGTCGTAGGAATAGTATAGGTAGGCCAAAGAAGTACTGAGAAGAGGTGATTAATAGCCTGTTTGACCAAGCTTTTTTTTGGGCCAAAAGTGTTTTTTTTGGCCAAAAGCACTTTTGGCCAAAAAATGAGGTGTTTGGCCAAGCTTTTGGAAGGAAAAAAAGTACTTTTGAGGAGAAGCAGAAGCAGTTTTGGAGAAGCAGAAAAAAGTAGCTTCTCTCCAAAAGCACTTTTTTGAGAAGCACTTTTGAGAAAAATACACTTAGAAGCAGTTTTCAAAAGCTTGGCCAAACATTAATTACTGCTCAAAAGTGCTTTTCAAATTAATTAGCCAAACACAAACTGCTTCTTACCAAAAGCACTTTTTTAAAAAGTACTTTTGAGAAAAGCACTTCTCAAAATAAGTTGATTTTAGAAGCTTGGCCAAACGGGCTATAAGCAGGACATGACGTTGCTTCAGCTTACCAAGGTCATGACCCTCGATAGGAAGGTGTGGAGGTCGAGAATTAAGGTTGAAGTTCTTTAGGTATTCGGGAGTTTCTCCTAGTCTTACTAGTAGTATTAGTACCGTTCTTGTATTTTCCTATACTTAGATCTTTGTTATTACACGTGGTGTCGTTCGCTTCCGTTGTCCTATTACCTTGTTGTAGTTGTTGTAGCTATTATTTGTTGCTTCCTTTTCATTGTTTTTTGAGCCAAAGGTCTATCAGAACAACCTCTCTATCTTGACAAGGTAGGGTAAAGTCTGCGTACACATTACCATTCCTAGTCCTCACTTGTGGGATTACGCTGGATTTGTTGTTGTAATGGTTAGTCTAGAAGAAGCTTGCAACAATGTGATCTGGCTTGCTAGAAGAGATTTGATTCCCTTTTGTGCTATTACTATTCCAGGCTGACCCAGAATTAGAAGCTATCAGGCAACGGAGAATGCAGGAGCTCATGGCTCAACAGGGCATGGTAGAATGATGACCGCTTTGTATTTATGGTGCAGCTTTTGAAGTTGTGTTTGCCTTTTTTAACGTTCTGAATCTGATGTATCTCCATCACTTATAAAACTTGAATCATAGGGAACTCCTCAAAGCTCAGACAAGCAAAGCGCCCAGGAGGAAGCCAAAAGGTTATTTTCTTACTAGCAGCTAAAATTGTTGCCCCTTTTTCGGTTGGTAAAATTATTGCCCTTGTGGTCATACTCGTATGTTAGCATTTACTTTTGAGATTTTAAAATCGATGGAGGATATAATTGATGTAGGGAGGCTGATGAACGAAGGCAAGTGATGCTTACTCAGATTCTAACTTCTGAAGCAAGGGCAAGGCGTAAGTGCATTTGTCAATTCTCTTCTAGATATTCAGTGTTTTCAGTTCTGTAGATTGAGAAATCTAATTTGTTTTTGGTTTAAGTGTTTGCTTGTAAGTTTGAAGCTATAGATGGTTGTTATTGGTTTGTTATGACTCCGGAGCTAAGTAGTATGGACATGGATGGCATCATGGAGGACTGAAAATAAGGAATAAGGCGAACATTCATATGTAGATACATGTATTTTGTTCTATAGATGTCTATTTTACGAGAAAAATAAGTTACAATAGTTATCATACTAAAAAACATGAAGAACATGATCTATCAATTTCATGAATTTGCCACTGTGTGTGGACAATATTCAAGGCATTTGGCTTCATTATCTGGATTAGTCCATGTTGTAAGGATTTAAAATTCGTGAAACCAAGTATTCACTTAGTGCTAAACTAAAAGTCCTTCATACTTCGTAAGATTACTTAAGAGGACAACTGGAAATTCTATGATTTTGTAGTTATTGAGGTAACTTTTCAGGATATATGTTTATTTTTTGATCCTTGAAGAATTTCAGTAACAAACAAGTTGTATATGTATTTAGAAGGAAGAAGTTAATTTGGGTTGGCTCATAAAGGAAGGTGGACGTTTAATTTGGGATGGAGGAAATACTAAATATTTAATTCTAATTAGCACACTCTCCTAATTTCCATTCGAATTCAGTACTTTTTTTAGATTATTAGTGTTGGATATTTTATTTTGTTGTGCAAGTTTGGAGACCACGTAGCAATGTTATAAATAGCGCTCACCTCAGCGCTAATAGCGTGAGGCGAGGCGATGCGAGCAACCTGCGCTAATTTGGCTCTGTTGCGTTGCGGTTGTAAAAGGCGAGCGCCTCTGCTTATGTAGCGAGAGGCGAGCTGTGGCGTCGCTATTTTAAAATAAAAAGAAAGAAAAAGGCGCAAACTCCAGCGACTTAAAACATTAGGGCTTGAGTTTTTCAGTTCTCCTTCAACGACCTTTTCTCAGCAACAGAAGAATTAGGGCTTGGAATTCATTTTTAGCCATCAGCGATAGTAACACAGGTATGTTTCTTTCTTTTCTTTTCTTCTTCTTCTCCTTTCTTCTTCTACTTTCTTCTTCTTCTTCTTTCTTCTTCTATTTCAGCGACATTTAACCATTGTTGTCTTCTTTTTTTTTCTTCGACAATTTGACTTCGACCATTGTTGTCTTCTTTCTTCTTTCTTCAGTGATCAACTTTTTCTTCTTTCTTTTTTCCTTTTTCTTCTTCTTGTCTTTTTTTGTGCTCTGTTTAGCAGAGGCTCTTTCTTTCTTCCTTTCCTCTTTCTTCTTCTCTTATTTTTTTTGGCTCTATTTCGAGCAAGCAGCAGAGGCAGTAGAGTCTCTTTTTAGGCTCTGTTTTTTTTGAATTGATATATTTATTAGTTATTATTGTTATTGAGTTTTTGTATAGATTATCGCTTCACATAAAAAAGGCGAGCGCTTCGCTGCGCGCCTCTCGCCTCAGTGAAGCGAATCCTCGTCGCTATTTGTTGCCGCACGCTATCCAAAACACTGCCACAGAGACAAAAAAACATTAGGCGATATTTTTCTATCTTCCTAAATCTTGGTGGCCAGAGGTACGGGGTACCTATGTTGGTGAGAGTTAGCAAATACCGTGAAATAATCAATGTGTGTGCAAGTTGGCCCCTACACCCCATTATAAAAAAGAAAATAATAATAAGGAAGAAAATAATAATAATAAGAAAAGAAACTGTAGGTGTTTTGAAAAGAATAACAATTCCTTACAGAAAATTAAGATGAACTGCCTTCCTTTGTTTCACTTTTGGTGTAAGGAAGATTTTTTTTTTTTTTTTTAACAAGAAAACATTTAGTGCAAGGAAGATTTTGTACATGATGTTAATTCACTGTTAGATAGCATAGGATCCCTGTAGTAGGAGCTAGAAGAAGCTATTGGCTTTAGCACAACCTTTGTGCTACAAATATATAATATTGTTACCGTTCTAAAAAATAATATTAATAATAAAAGAACCAAGTATACCATGATGTTTGGAACCTCACAGAGCGCAATTTTTAGAGAAAGCAAAGAAATTGGAGGTGCTGTTGCATTACGTTCTTGTTGCCGACATGAGTGTTGGTATTTATAGTGGACCATTTGGAAGGAAACAAGCAATATGTGTTTTGAAGGGAACAACAATTCTGTACAGAAAATTAAGATGAACTGTCTTTTCTTTTTGTTTCACTTTTCGTGCAAGGAAGATTTTGTACAGAATATTGATTCACGGTTAGATATCAAAAATCCTTGTTGTAGGAGCTAAAATAAGCTATGTTTTTGGTTATTTCAAATTATAATGTTGGCTTTAGCACAACCTTTATGCTATAGATATATAATATTGTTACTGTTCTCAAAATTAAAAAAAAAGAACCAAGTATACCATGATATTTGGTACCTCAAAGACAACTATTTTTAGAAAAAGCAAAGAAATTGCATGACTAGTTTCCAAATACAACAACAACAACGGCCCAGTGAGATCCCACAAGTGGGGTCTGGGGAGGGGAGGGTAGTGTGTACGCAGACCTTACCTCTACCCCGATGGGGTAGAGAGACAGTTTCCGATAGACCCTCGGCTGCGACTAGTTTCCAAATGATATAGAGAAAGCTTATGATCATGTGATTTGGATTTGTCTTCTCAAAATATTGATGGATATTGGTTGTGGTAGAAAGTGGATTCTATTTTGCATAAGCTTAGTCAGATTTTCTGTTTTGATCAATGGCTCTCTTGAAGGTTTTTCCCTTCATAGAGGGCTGAGACATAGGCCCTTTCCCTCCTTTTCTGTTCTTAATTGCAATGGAAAGGTTTAAATAGCATGATTAAGTTAGCCAATAACAATGGATGGATGTCTGGGTTTAAGATGGCAAGTAGGGGAGGAGGACTGAAATAACCCATCTGCTATATGCAGATGACACTTTGGTGTTTTGTGAGGCAAAAGAGAAGCAATTAACCTCAGAGCAATCCTAACTCTCTTTGATGCAGCTTTTGGTCTTCAGGTAAATTAGAGGAATAGTTTTCTTTTCCGAGTTAATGAGGTATTTGATATACTAAGGTTGGCCGGTGTTCTTTGGTGTACAGTGGGAGCTCTTCCAACAACATACTTATGCATGCCAATGGGTTCGAAAAATAAAGCCTTAGACATTTGGAGTGGGGTACTAAAAAGATGTGAGACCATCTTAGAACTTGCGTCTTTGAGGATCCAACCTCTAGATCCGCACCCGTGTCGGACATTATTTTAGGCGGATCCCTGCACTCGTATCCGTACTAGGATCTGTATCCCGTATCTTAGAACTTGCGTCTTGAAGGATCTGACCTCTAGATCCGCACCCGTGTCGGACATCCGCAACCGCGTCCGAGCAACTCAGGTTTTAGATAAGTAAAGGACTGAGTTCTTAGTAATGTCATGCTATTTTCTTTAACATTCCTTAGTTTTGATTTTGATTTCGGGAGTCAAATTGCATCTCGTTCCAAATTTTTTCGTCCGTCGTGGTCAAAACGGGTAAGAAAGAGAGGTGAGGTGAGTAGCTTAGTAACTTTATTCAATCTAAAAGGCTGGCTCAGTGCCCTATCCGCCTTTAAGTGAAGGGGCGCATCCACCGAAGATGACATCGGGAAAGACGGGAGCACGAACGAGGTAGCTTATGCTTTTTTTCATCCTCACTACCTGGTTTATAGTTGAATCCCCCTTCGCTCTCTTTAGCATTTTGGTTTAACACCACGCAGGCAGCTGGTACCTTCCCAACTTCTTCATCAGGTAACCTGCCAATTCAACACATTGTCAGCGGCATTTTGCCTGTAAAAATTCATTAATGAATCAGTATCTCCTTTACCTGAACACGGGTTTCGACTTCCACTAAGAGCCCGGTTAGAGAATTATCGTCCTCGCTTCGAAGTCAATGAATTTCTTTCTTTTACTTTTATTTTGTTCAAGTTGCTTCAGTGAATGAAAATGCTCAATAAAGCGGATACTTTGACCAATCGGTTATGGATCCCATACCCACACCCATGCTAGTGTCGTGTCGACACGGGTGCGGCACCTAAACTGCCATGTCGGAACAACTTAGCTCCCGACATACAAACATCTCTTTTCCCTATTCCTGCAAAAATAGAGAAAAGGATCAATGCCATTAGAGGGAAGTTCATTTGGCAAGGCAACAAAGAGAAGAAAGTTTTTCATTTATTGAAGGGGAAGAACCTTGCACTTAGCAAGAAAGATGGGGGCCTAGGCATAAGGAATTTAAAACTACACAACAAAAGGTTACTTGTGAAATGGCTTTGGAGATTTAGTAGGGAGGAAAACATTATGGAAATAAGTAATGACCGTACGGTCTTGAGGGACATTGGGTTTCGAGCAGTGATTACACCTTATGGGGTCGGTATATGTAGTTCTATCAGGCATTATTGCCCTCTTTTGGTCCCAAATAGTGACATATTAGTAGGAAGTGGAAGGAAGAGTGACAATCGGTTAGGACATGGACGTTTGATATGAAGGTTTCGAGTCTGAATCCAAAAGCCATAGAGGGAGATAGTTGGACCAGCAAAATAGATGAGGAAAATCTCCGTCGTGTGTGCGATGCTCTCAAACAAGCGTCCAAAAGAACATGGGATTATTACAGGCGTTGGGGATGGAAGTCGCAAGCATATTCATTCAGAATATTTGTAAACTTCAACACATATGGCAGATTCATTCGGATCGAGTCAAAGGGATAGAAGGAAATGGGTGATTATTCCCGAACCAGTTTATAAGGGGGCTGGGGAGATATAGCAGTGAAAGTATTACATTTTTTGGGGAAGCTATCCACAAGCTGATTCAAGAATTACCCTACTTCTCATACAAGATCCTATGTGGATACAACTAAAATCACTCGATGGGCGGAATTGGCGAAGTTTCCAGCTACGGTGGTCGACAATGTCATCAAAATCAACGCAGTCACAGATGAACAGAGCCAACAATTTTTTTCTTGGTGTTTAGTTGGGAACTTCAACGATTCTTTCAACTATAGCCCAAATCAAGAAGTGATTAAGACTTGGTTCATGAGCAGGTGGAAGATTTGTTCTGGGCTGAGAGTTACTTCTCTAGCTCACAACCAGTTTTTGTTCGAGTTTCCTTCGAGACAAGAAGCAGTGAGAATTCATGCTGGAGAATGGTTTTGGAATGGTCAGCGCTTATCCATCTTTAGAATAGTGGACATCAGTGTCAGGCACCAACTTAGCCTCCCCGAGATCATATCATATTACAAATGGGTCAAAGCATTTGGTATTCCGGTTCATGCGTGGTCTCTAGACACCTTCAAGATTATAGGCGACTTATGTGGTGGTTTTGTTGGAATCGATGAAGATACGAAGAACCGGAATCACTACATGTGGGCGAGAATCTGTGTTAATGCCAAAGAATTTAATTGTCTAGACAAGATTGATCTTGATGTGGAAGAATAGAGATTTGAAATCTCGATTCTTAAAGATGCTGCTGCAACTCCAAAGCCAATTCCTACCCGAGCCCAGCAAGTAGCAGAGAAAGCCCCCGGAGAGAAGGGTGCAAGTGTACGACAAAAATTGCAACAACAAGTTTTTCTGGGACTGAGTTGAAAATTAGGGCTAAGCACGTGAAGGGGCAGAGTGTGGCAGAGAACTTCAATTCAAATTTACTAGGGCCCACCCCAAATGGAAAGCACAAGGTGGGTCAACTAGAAGAGCAATTTTTCAACTCAGAGCTACAAGGGCCCGCTCCAAAATTCTTGCTTACATGGACTAATACTAAAATTCCCATGGGCCGGCCCAGTGTAGCAAGCTGTTCAGGAAGTAAAGACCCAATTTGTTTGGGCCTAAGTGCATCAGAAACGTACTATTCAGCACGCCTAGGGAGGAAGGCCCAGTCTAAATCCAAATTTAAGAAGCCACCATCTGTTCAAGAATGGAGAGCCATTCGTCTGCTGCCAAATCCCCGTCTCCAACTTCAAACCTCTGAATCTCCAAACATCAACAACACTCCCCCAGTAGTCAAGTCCCAAAAGCCCTACAACAAAGACCCTATTTGTGGGCAAACTCTGCATGCAGCCACTATCTCTGAAGGAGATGATGCAGACGACGAAGCAGATAACACTGCAAACAATCTCTGGTGTCTCTCGAACCGATTGGCTTGGTCAGAAACTGCTTCAACTGCACTGCTATGCACTGGTATGTTCTGATACTGAAACATCATTATCTTCTTACTGCTTCGAGCAAGAACATCTGCAATCACAAGGAATTCAGCAACCCAATGTCATTGAAACATCTAAATGGACAAAACAGGTTTTGGGTAAAGCATGCAAAGCTTTTGGGATCAACGTAGCCGGATTTGAGCATGAAATCTTCGATTTAATTATGAGGATGGATCAGAAGAGACAAATTCAGATACAAAAAAAGGGGTCACTGGCAGCAACAAACAAGAAATGAAAGAAGAAAGGGGAAGGTGAAGTTCAAAAGTTAATTAGCAGTATTAACTACGATGGGGAAACAACAGAGGTAGGGGCAGGCACTTCAAAAGCCAGTCAAGATGAAAGTAAAAATCCTAAGCTGGAACATTAGGGGTCTAAATGGTAGGAAAAAAAGGAGCACTTTAGCGTCTTTAAGAAGGCCGACATTTAGCGGTAGGAAAAAAAGGAGCACTTTAGCGTCTTTAAAAAGGAGCACTTCAGCGTCTTTAGGAAAAAAAGGAGCACTTTAGTAAGAAGGCCGACATTTTGTGTCTTCAAGAAACCAAAATGGAGGTAATTCCTAAAAGCTTGTTACATCAAATTTGGGGGAGCAAATGGGCTGATTGGGTAGAACTATAGGCCTGTGGCACCAGTGGGGGTATTATTATTATTTGGGATAGGAGATTGTGGAATTGCATTGTCTCTCATCTAGGCAATTACACAATCACCTGTATGCTTGAAAGTTTACAAGAGGATTCCAGATGGTGCTTTGCTGGATTATATGGTTCGCCTACAAATTCTGAGAGCGAAGAACTATGGCAGGAGCCGGGAGCAATTAGATGTATTTGGAGTGAGCAATGGGTTATAAGTGGGGATTTCAATGTATGCAGGTTCGGGAATAAGAGACTCAATTGCACTAGGAGATCCAAAGCAATGAAAAGCTTCTCAGAAACAATTATGGATCTGCAACTGATTGATTTGCCTCTTCATGAAGCACAATATACATGGTCAAGGGGGGAAGACACTCTACACTCATCTAGGATTGACTGATTCCTTATTTTTTTAGAGTAGGATGAAAGCTTTAAAGCAATTAAACAGTTGGCGTTGCCTAGACCTATTTCTGATCATTGATGGAATGTGGAGAATGGGAGGCAACCCACTCCTACTTCAAGTTTGAGAATATGTGGTTGCAACAAGAGGGATTCATTGATATGATGAAAGGGTGGTGGCAGAATTACACTATAGGTGGCAACCCTGATTTCATTCTCATTCAGAAGTTGAGAAACTTGAAAAAAGACATCTCCAACTGGAAAAAAGAAGTTTATGGCAAGCTGGGAGTAAGAAGAAGCAAGGCTCATGAGGAACTTGCAGCTTTAGAACAGGCTACAGAAGGCAGAATTCCAATGCAGGCTGAAAAGCAGAAGATTTTGAGGTTGCAAGTGGAGCTGGAGGAACTGGCCAAAGCTGAAGAAACATCATGGAGACAAAAGTCTAGATGTGAATGGTTGAAAGAGGGGGACAAGAGCACCAAATATTTCCATTCCATAGCCAACTCACACAGAAGAGTCAACAATATTGACAAACACAAAGTGAATGATGGAATAACAGAAGACAAAACACAAATTAAAGAGATCTTGAACTTCTACCAGAATATGTATACAGAAAACGAAGTGTGGAGGCCTACTGCCAATTTTGATGAAGTAGCTAGACTAGCAGATGAGGACAGGGAGTTGTTAGAGAAAGCTTTTGACGAAGATGAAGTGCATGAAACCATTAACTCCTGCTCCTCAGAGATAAGGCTCCAGGGCCAGATGGTTTCACTATGGCTTTCTTTCAAAGAATATGGGAGTTTATCAAGCCAGAAGTGATGGGGGCACTCAATCACTTTCATCAGCAATGCTATATGGTGAGATCATGTAATGCCTCCTTTATTGCCATGATTCCAAAAAAGAAAGGGGCTATTGAACTTAGAGACTTCAGACCAATAAGTCTGATTGGCAGTGTCTATAAGATTGTGGCCAAGCTACTAGCAGAAAGATTGAAGAAGGTTATTGGCAAATTAGTCTCCGGCCATCAAAATGCTTTCATTAAGCACATGCAGATAACTGATGCTTCACTTATAGCCAATGAGGCTCTAGATCGGAGGCTTAAATCTGGGGAGCCTGGCATTATATGCAAACTTGATATTGAAAAAGCTTTCGACAAGCTGAATTAGTCCTATCTAATTTCTATTCTAAGGAAGATGGGATTTGGAGACAAATGAATAAGGTGGATCAGATTCTGCATCACAACAGTCAAATATTCAGTGTTGGTCAACAAAGAACTTGTGGGTTTCTTCTCACCTTAGAAAGGGATCAGGCAGGGAGACCCACTCTCCCATTCCTATTTATACTTGCCATGGAAGGTTTAAGCAAAATGCTTGAAAAGCCAAAGAACTACAATGGATTCAGGGCTTCAGAGTAGGGGCAGACATAGACATTGGGAGTTCAGTCTTTTTTTCTCATCTGTTGTATGCGGATGATACTCTAATCTTTTGTGAGGCTAAAAAGTCACAACTTATGTACCTAAACCCTGGCTTTCCTCCTATTCGAAACTCTTTCTGGGCTACATGTCAATGCGCTGAAGTATCATTTATCCTGTCAACCATGTACCTAACATTGAGGAATTAGTGGGTTGCAGTATTGGGTCCTTGTCTACCACATACTTGGGCCTTCCACTGGGTGCCAAATTCAAAAGTTGTGAGATATGGAGCGGGATTATTGAAAAGTTTGAAAAGAGGTTAGCATCATGGCAATTGCAATACCTCTCCATGGGAGGTAGACTAACTCTTATCAATAGTGTGCTTGACAACATTCCAACTTATTACATGTCACTGTTTTCTATCCCTAAAAAGGTGCTAAAGCAATTAGATAAAATCAGGAGGGACTTTCTATGGGAAGGGAACAACAACACTCATAGGTTTCATCTCATTAAGTGGGATAAAGTCACTCAACCAAAGCATCAGGGAGGATTGGGTATCAGAGATCTAGAGGAACACAACAAGTGCTTACTAATGAAATGGCACAGGGGAATCAAGTCTCTAGAAAGAGGTGATTACTGCTAAGCAGGGTAAAAGAGACAATTGGAGCACCAAAATGTCTAATGCACCTTATAGAGTGGGCCCTTGGAAGTACATCAGGAAACTTGGGAATGAATTTTTTCCAGGAATCCTACTTCAAAGCAGGCAATGGAACACATATCAGATTCTGGAAAGACAAATGGCTCAACAACATTCCACTCATGGATGAATACCCTTGCCTGTTCCAGATTGCATTGGACAAAGATTCCTCCATAGCTCAGAACAGAAGTGGCAATAATTGGGATGTTCATCTCAGAAGAGCAGTGCAAGATTGGGAAGTGGACAACTTGATAGAATTGCTTGCAAGAGTGGAAAGGTTCAACATGAATGCAAGTATACCAGACGCCATTTGTTGGGGGGAGTAAGGGCACTTTCTCAGTGAAAGAATGTTACAGGCTGCTATGTTCTCAAAACCACGTGATCGATGCATTGCCATGGAAATTAATATGGAAAACTAAGACGCCTATTAAAGTAATTTGCTTTGGCTGTATTGTTCTCCATGAAGCTTGCTTGACACAAGACAATCTCAACAGGAGAGGCCTTCAGCTGGTCAATAGATGTTATTATGTGCAGGGAGAATGTGGAAACAGTCAGCCATCTGTTTTTGCATTGCCCAGTGACCATACCTTTGGAACATGTTTTATTGTATTTTTGGCCTCAAATGGGTTATGCCTCAAAACATAAAACAGGCACATCTGAGCTGGAGTCGATGGAGAGTTGATAAGACCATCAGAAAATCTGGTTGATGATCCCTGCAGTTATTTTTTGGTGTTTATGGAATGAGAGGAATAGTAGATGCTTTGATGAGATCTCAACTCCAAATCACTCTCTCAAAACTAGATGCCTACTCAATCTTTTTTTTTTGGACTAAGTTAGCTACTGTAACTAGTTCTGCTAATCTTTTGGACTTTGTTAGCTCCCTTGTCTTAGATTGACATACGGTAAAGGGACTAGTTTTTCTTTCATTTTTGCTCCTCAACTTTTGTAACTGTTAGTTAAGTAGTCAAATAGGAGTAAATAACCCTAACCCTAATCCTATGTGTACTAGGAGTAAGACATGTAATATCTATATATATAGGGCTCATTGTATCATTGAAAATAATAAGATATTATTTTTCTCTCGTGTTTTCTCACATGGTATCAGAGCTATTGTGAGAGTTTTATCGCTGTGCATCAATTCCAGCGACTCCGGGAAGAAAAAAATCAATCAACTGGAATTTTTTCCGACGAACACAGGTCTGCCGCAGTCAAAAACCATTTTTTATCAGTGTTGTGCAAAATCCAACACCACCACTAGGTAGATCGGCCTCCGGCGACCTACCCTGAAAAAAATCTCCGGCAGCCCCACCCCCACGCACCGGCAGCAGCTTTTCCTCCGGCCGCGCGTGACCCCCATGCGCCAGCGCGTGTGCTCACTTCCGGCCATTTTTTGGCCACGCGTCTTCAGGACAGCTTACTCGGCTGTCCATTCCGAGTCACTTGGGGCTATTTCCGACAGATTCCGACGACTTTGAATTTTTCCGGCGAGCTACAGTGCTTTCCTGCGTTTGCGGCATCTTCCGGCCATTTTTTGGCTGAGCTTCTTCAGGGCAGCCTATCCCCACAGTAATTCCGACCCTATCCGTGACTTTATTTTTCGATTCCGAGTACTTTGAAAGTTTTCCGGCGGATACAGTGTTCCCCTCGTCTGTTTCAGGGAATTTCCAATTGGTTCTTTCTATTATTTGGGTGTAATTTTATAGACCTCTCGTCTATTCAAGGATGTCTTTTGGAGTTGATGTTTTCGGGTCCAAGAATCCGGGCTCTGGCAGTTCCGGTATTATGATTACCTCAGAACCTTTAATGGGAGGTTCAAACTACTTAGCTTGGGCTTCATCTGTCGAGCTGTGGTGTAAAGGTCAGGGTGTTCAAGATCATCTAATCAAGAGGACTAGCGAAGGAGATGAAAAAGTTAAAGCACACCGGGAGAAGATCGATGCTCAATTATGCAGTATTCTGTGGAGATCTATTAATTCCAAGTTGATGCCTTTGTTTCGTC
>ML263764.1:0-16340 GCA_005239495.1 Nicotiana undulata
GGCATCTGCTGAAACAAGCCTCCCGGCCTCTGGTGCTCGTACTTGACCTGCTGACAATTGAGAAACCTAGCCACAAACTGCACTATATCTTTCTTCATCCGCCTCCACCAGTATTGCTACTTCAAATTACGGTACATTTCCGTCGCACCTGGTGAACAGAATACCGAGAATTGTGGGCCTCTTCCAAAATTCTCTTCCTCAAGCCATCAATATTAGGAACACATAACCGGCCCTGGAGTCTCAAGACACCATCCTCGCCCAAAGTAACCTCCTTGGCCCTGCCTTGGACCACTGCATCTCGAAGCTCTGCAAGGCATGGATCATCAAACTGTCGAGCCATAATCTCCCCCAACAACGAAGACTGAGCAACTACATGAGCCAAAACTCGACGAGGCTCTGAAAGGTCCAATCTCACAAGGTGATTGGCCAAGGACTGGATGTCCAAGGCTAAAGGTCTCTCCTCAGCTGTAATGTAGGCTAAGCTACCCATACTCGCCGCCCTCCTGCTCAAAGCATTTGCTACTACATTCGCCTTGCCCAGATGATATAAAATAGTGAGATCATAATCTTTTAACAATTCAAGCCATCTCCGGTGTCTCAACTTAAGGTCCCTCTGCTTAAGCAAGTACTGCAGGCTGCAGTGGTCAGTATAAACCTCACAAGATACACCATATAGATAATGCTTCCATATCTTCAAACATGAACAATCGCAGCCAACTCCAAATCGTGCACAGGGTAATTCTTTTCATGAACCTTCAGCTGTTGTGAAGCATAAGCAATAACCCTTCCATCCTGCATTAGCACACACCCCAACCCGACGCGTGAAGCGTCGCAATACACGGTATATATCCCAGAACCGGAAGGCAACGACAGAACTGGTGCTGAGGTCAAAGCTGACTTAAGCTTCTGAAAGCTCGCCTCACACTCGTCGGACCACCGAAACGAAACATTCTTCTGAGTCAATCTGGTCAGTGGGGATGCAATAGAGGAGAACCCCTCCACGAATCGGCGATAATAGCCTGCTAGACCCAAGAAACTCCTGATCTCTGTAGCTGAAGTAGGACGCGGCCAACTCTGAACCGCCTCAATCTTCTGAGGATCAACCTTGATACCTTCCCCGGATACCACATGCCCCAAAAATGCCACGGAATCTAACCAGAACTCACACTTGGAGAACTTAGCATACAATTTCTGTTCCCGCAAGGTCTGGAGCACAACTCTCAAGTGCTGCTCATGCTCACCCAGGCTCCGCGAATAAATCAAGATGTCATCAATGAAGACGATGACGAAGGAATCAATATACGGCCTGAATACCCTATTCATCAAGTCCATGAAGGCTGCTGGGGCATTGGTTAAACCAAAAGACATCACCAGGAACTCATAATGGCCATACCTGGAACGAAATGCAGTCTTCGGAACATCTGAAGCCCGAATCCTCAGCTGATGATAACCCGATCTCAAGTCAACCTTAGAAAACACACGAGCACCCTGTAACTGACCAAACAAATCATCGATGAGCGGCAGAGGATACTTATTCTTAATGGTAACCTTATTCAGCTGGCGGTAGTCAATGCACATCCGCATAGACCCATCCTTCTTCTTCACAAATAAGACTGGAGCACCCCACGGTGACACACTCGACCTGATGAACCCTTTCGACAACCACTCCTCAAGCTGCTCTGTCAACTCCTTCAGCTCCTTAGGAGCCATACGATAGGGGCAGATGGAAATAGGCTGAGTATCTGGAGCCAAATCAAAACAGAAGTCAATATCTCGATCTGGAGGCATGCCTGGAAGATCCGAGGGAAACACATCTGGGAACTCTCGAAAAACAGGAACTGAATCAATGGTAGGAGACTCGGCGGTGGTGTCCCGCACATAAGCAAGGTAGGCCAAACAACCCTTCTCGACCATATGCCGAGCCTTTATGAAGGAAATAACCCGGCTGGAGGCACTAACTGAAGAACCTCTCCATTCTAGTCTAGGCGACTCAGGCATGGCTAAAGTGACTGTCTTGGCATGGCAATCTAACACAGCATGATAAGGAGATAGCCAATCCATGCCTAGGATAACCTCAAAATCAATCATATCCAGCAATAAAAGGTCTGCTCTAGTATCGAGACCGCAGAAAGTGACCACACAAGACTGGTAGACCCGGTCTACCACCACAGAATCGCCCATAGGAGTGGACACATATATAGGAGAACACAAGGACTCACGAGGGACATCCAGAAAATGAGACAATAGTACAGATACATACGAATACGTGGATCCTGGGTCAAATAGTACCGAAGCTTCCCTACAACATACGGAGATAATACCTGTGATCACGGCGTCTAAGGCCACTGCATCTGATCTGGCCGGAATGGCATAAAATTTGGCTGAGGCTCCTGAAGACTGAACTCCCCCAGAGTGAACCGGAACTAATTGACCTCCTTCTGACTGGCCTCCCCCTCTTGGACGGCCATGCCGACTTGTCCCCCACCTCGGGGTGGCCGGACTGCTGGTGCTGAACTTCTAGGCTGATAACTCTGTTGCACTGCCTTGCCCCGATACCTGGGACAAAACCTCCACATATGACCTGGCTCCCCACACTCGTAACAACCTCCTGGTGCTACAGCCCGCTGCCCGAAAGAGGAAGAACCCTAAATAGCTGGAGGGCGGTATGAACCCTCTGGTAAGGCACTGAAATAGGAGCTACAGGACCTCTGATGACTAGAATAGCTACTGGGTGCACCCTGGGTGGATGGGGGACGATAAGAACGCTATGGCATAGTGCCGAGCTGAGGCCTCGCTGCAATACCCCTGGGAGGTAGTGGAGGTGCTGAATATGAAGACCTACTGAACTGGCCACCTCCGAACTGACCTCTACCCCTAGCGGGAGCACCCCTAAAGTCACCTGTGAACCTGGCCCTCTTGTCCTGCTGACCTGGCTGAACCTGCTCCCTACTCCTCATACGGTAACCCTAAATCCGTTGAGCTATCTCAACTAAAAGCTACCATGGATGCCCTAATACCTGGATGCAAGCCTGCCACAAACCGCTGCACCCTCTCGGCATCAGTAGGCAATATCATAAGGCCATGGCGAGATAACTCTAAAAATCTAGCCTCGTAATCAGTCACTAACATTTTCCCCTGCTCTAGTCGCTCAAACTAACCCCGTAGCTCCTCCCTCTCAGAAGGTGGAATGTATCTGTCTAGAAATAACTGAGCGAACTGGTCCCAAGTGACAGGAGGAGAATCTGTTGGCCTGCTGATAATATATGACTGCCACCACCGGCGAGCTCTGCCCTCTAACTGAAATGTGGTGAAATCCACTCCATGGGACTCCAAAATCCTCTTGTTGTGCAGTTTGTCCCTGCACATATCAATAAAATCCTGAGCATCCTCTCCCCGCTCACCCCCAAAGACTGGAGGGCGAAGTCAGGTCCATCTATCCAACATCTTCTGCTGGTCACCCTCTACAACTGGCCTGGGCTCTGGGGCTGCTACTACGGGCTGAACCCCTCCCACGGGCGGTGTTCCCGGGGTATGACGTGCTGCTACTGCCTGACCTATGGCCTGAGCGGTAGGAGTCTGGACTCCCCCTCCCGCCTGAGAAGTGGCAGGGTCGGCTGGAAATAAACCAGCCTGAGACATAGTGTCCATGAATCTCAGCACACGGCCCATGACCTCCTGGAAGCCTGGGCCCATCATGAAATCCACTGGAGCAGGTGCTACTGAAGGCACCTCATCCTGCTCCTCTATAATAGGGTCCTCTAGTGGTGCCCCTGGCGTAGCTCTGGGACGTCCTCGATCCCTGCCTCAAGCAGGTGCTCTACCCCTGCCCCTACCCCGACCTTGGGCAGCCGGGGCAGCGGCCTCTCTCGGACCAGGAACATGGGATGCACGCGTCCTCACCATCTACGGGAGAATGGAAGAATAATTTTAGCGCATCATAGATGCACGACATGATATGAATAAAAGGAAGTTTCCTAACACCCCATAGCCTCCTGAAGATAAGTACAGACGTCTCCGTACCGATCCGCAAGACTCTAGTGGGCCTCCCCATGACTCGTGAGGCTTACGTGAACCTTGAGCTCTGATACCACGTTGTCACGACCCAGAATCCCAATCTGAGTCGTGATGGCGCCCAACGGCGGGGTTAGGCAAGCCAACAATAGTTACACCAAGTGATACCTTTCCCATCTNTTCACAAGTGTCATGGGCAACTACTGAATATACAATGACTAAAATATTTAAAGAGTCTCCATCGGAATGAAATGAGCGGAGAAATGTAACAAAAGAGCTCCAAGGTGCTGCTAGGAAGTCGTCGAGAAAGTAGCTCACCGAGAAGTATGATCACGGTATCAATATCTAGTGCCGGCCTGATAGTCAGACGTGCCAGCCTCCGGACTTGTACAGTCAAGTATAGAAAAGAAAAGAAAGTGCAACATGAGTACATATTAAATAAATATGTACCCAGTGAGTATCCTGCCTAAACTCGAAGAAGTAGTGACGAGAGGTCGACTCGATACTCACTAGGGTCCAGCAGTAGTAACATGTGATAAAATATGATGAAATACAGTAGGCATGTCAGGGAAATAAGCAACAAGTACATATACTAAAAGCAGAGAAATCCAAACAGCTACTGAACTTAAACAATAAAGCACTTTCAAGAGTAAGACCACCGAATTAAACAAAAATCACAAATTCTTTGAATCCGCCGTGGCATACGGCCCGCTCCCTTATATTTCACAATTACATTTTGAATCCGCCGTGGCATACGGCCCGCTCCCTTATATTTCACAATTACATTTTGAATCCGCCGTGGCGTACGGCCCGCTCCCTTATATTTCACAATTTCATTTCAAATCCGCCGTGGCGTACGGCCCGCTCCCTTATATTTCACAATTTCATTTAAAATTTGCCGTGGCGTACGGCCCGCTCCCTTATATTTCACAATTTCATTTAAAATCTATCTTGGCGTACGACCCGCTCCCTTATATTTCACAATTTCATTTAAAATCCACCGTGGCGTACGGCCCGCTCCCTTATATTTCACAATTTCATTTCAATGGACCTTAGAAGAACAACATGATGCAAAAAACATAATTTCATAGGAAATATAGCATTACAATAAACCATAAGAGCATTTCAACTAAAAGAAAGAAACATATTTAAGGCATTGCAAGGAAACATACAAGGCATGATGTGGGCCTAACTACCCGGACATAACAATAATAGCCGCTACGCAGGGACTCTCGTCACTTGGCGCATACGTAGCCCCCAAACAAGTCAAACATACCATGTACATCACCTATGGGGACGATTCCCTCTTACAAGGTTAGAAAGGAGATTCACATCGTGTCGAATCTACCCCTCGGACCACAATTGCGCCCGAAACTCCGAATTCTATACCCGAGGACTTGCAACTAGTCAAAAGATATATAATAACATGCATGTGCAATGTGATAACTCATCTTAGTTATTCAATAAAATTTCTATTCTTGAAGAATTCTCAATTTCCAACCCCGGCCTCTCATGGCCAAATTCCGGAAATTTTCGAAGGAATGAACTACCCGAAGCCTAAGGATCGTAATTACATAATTTATTTAGGAATTTTTGGCTAAAAATGAAGTTTCACTATTTTCCCAAAACCCCACATTTTTCTATCAATTCCTATGAATTTTAAGATAATTGGAAGAGGATTTTATTTGAATTTGATGTTAAAAGTCATGAAAAACGGACTAGGAATCACTTACCTTGATGAGTTTGAACTTGGGCAGTCCTTTCCCTAGCTTGGAGGAGCTCTAATGGAGGTTGGGTATTGAATAATGAAGAAGAATCCCGTAATTGGACATTTAAGTACTGCCCAGGAAAACCTTCACTGCGATCGCGACACCGGGCCTGCGATCGCGAAGGCCAACTGGCCGGACCTCTGCGATCGCGGCAGAGGTCCTGCGATCGCGAAGAACAATTGGCAAGACCTCTGCGATCGCGGTAGTGGTCCTGCGATCGCGTAGGACAAACTCACCCGGCCCAGATGCTACTCAATGCGATCGCAAGAAACGGGTTGCGATCACGCAGGTGTGGAACCCAGACCTCTGCGATCGCAAAGGGGAAGCTGCGATCGCATAGAGCAATCGACAACCCAGCAAAATCCTTCTCCGCGATCGCAACCCACCTTCTGCGATCGCAGAGAAGGAAACCAAACATCAGATTTTCTGGTTTTCTAACTTAGCTCCCGGGGGTCCAAAACACACCCGAGCCCTTAGGGACCCCGTCCAAAAGCACCGCCAAGTCTATATTCGTGATATGGACTCGCTCGAACTCTCGGAACATGAAAAATAACAACGGAACTCGAAAATCAAACCCTAAAACCAAATTAATCAAACTTATGAACTTTGAAATTCTAGAATTCACTTCAACGCGCCGAACCCGCCTAAACTACTCGGAATGACTTCAAAATTTGCAGACAAGTTATAAATGACACAACGAAACTATTCCTGGTCTCGAAATTTCAATCGGACCTCAGGAACATAAAATCACATTCCAAACCGAATTTCAAATTCTATGAGATTTCTCAAAACTTCATTAACTCAAATACGTTGAGCTGTCTTCTTGGCGTCATCCTGACAGCACCTCTGGAGCCATCTAGTTTCATTTTGCTCAGTCTTTTGTTTCAGACTGCGGCTTGTATTTTTGTATATATATTTCAGTTGTTGTATCTATGTAGCCGCCCGTTGACACTGTGACACTAGTCCTGGCACACACTTGTTGTAGTTATGTTAGGTTTCGGGGTTGTATATATTTGGCCTAGCTGTGGTTCAGCTTGTATCTACGACCTTACCTCATATCGCTGTTATATTCCGCATTATAATTGTTATAAATTGTAAATAACTAGAATATCGAGTTCTGGGGTAGTATCTCCTAAGAATTTATATATTGGCTTTGCTAACCTCACCGTTAGGTGCCATCACGACCTGAACCGGGTTTTGGGTCGTGACAGAAAATACCCCTCACTTAAAAGAATTATGAGATCGAAAATGTGGGTCCTTTAATTGGATATATGACACTTATTTATTGGTCCAAGTGGCTATTAGACCAACACATAAAAAATCTGACTCATAAATAACCCACCAATTAGGATTTATTTGTTTACCGATGAGTTCGGCGATTGTTGGAATTGGGTTTCGAAGAATCTGCCATTTTTATAGGATGAAGAAGCTTAGACGAGCATGGAGCTTTTTTTGCGCTAGTTTTAACCAAAAAACGCAGCTTCAAACAAGGACGATATCGCGTTTTGAATCCACTTAGTAGTTAAAAGAAAAACATTGAAGAAACGGGGGACAAACAAATTATAAATTTGTGTAATTGTTTTGATGTTTGTTCGTTATTAAGGATGTTAAATCATTTTAAGTTGATTTCTGCCATTACTTTTTGTAGGAATTGAATTTGCGCCAGAAAATTTTGGATTGCCATTGTTGAACGATCTGAAAGCTCGAGTTGAATTTTAACCCCGAATATTTGTTAAAGGATCAATTGGGTGTTTTGAATCTGGGATTTTGAGTTGTTTTGTTTCAGAACACCATTTTTGCAGTTTTTGAGAAGTTAATATTGAATTTGAAGTGGGATGGTTGAAATTTTCGAATTCCTTTCGGGGTTCTCAAGAACGAATTGTTGGAAATCATTCGAAAAAAAACCTATTGAATTGAAACTGAGAATTGAGTAAAATTTTTGGTTTAAGGAGCTCGTATTTCGCATTGTTGAATCCTCTACTGGTGGATTTCTTTATTGAGATCGATTATGTTAATTCCTTGGCTAAAGTTGATTAGAACTTAAAACATTATTTGAGGACCTCTGTGAAGATTGAACTTCAAGCTTTCCGTTACCTAACTTTGTAGAGTGCATTTCTCTGCTCTGTGCTCTCGATTAAATTTTACCAATATCTATTTCTTTTTTATGTGGATGTAGAACCAACAACCTAAAATCAAAATACAGAATAAGCTATAAAACCATTACTGAACATACATCAAAAAACCAAAATGACAATTCGCAAAATACAATTTAACAAAGAATAGTCTGAAACCTAGGACAATCATTAAGTTCATAACAATTAAACAAACTGTTTTCTCCTAAAAGATTAAAGAGGAAGAGTTTAGCTTGTTCAAAATTATGACATAAATATTTTAAACTAACGCATGCACTCCAAAATCTGCAAGAGTGACTAGCGTCTTGTAAATTTTCTCAAGAATTCTGTCATTACTAGAGAACGCCCGACTTCACCTAGCAATCTTAAAGAACCCGATGGAATCATTCATTAGTAATGTCATGTAGATGTAATCAAAATAATTAAAGTATTACAAACACTACAAGAAAACTGTCTTTTAGCGGCGACCAAAGTCGCTACAAACTATTACGATGTCGCCGCTAAAAGTGTATAGCAGCGACATTAGGGTTGCTGCATGTAAGTATTACTAAACATTATTTGTGACGACTACATAAGGTCGCCACTAAATGTCTCCTTTTGGCGGCGACATTGTCGCTCCAAAATGTATGCCCAATTGCCACAAAAACTAATTTTACGAAACAGATTCAGGCGTAAGTCGCCACTGATTAGTGACCGTTAGTAGCGACAACTGTCGCCGCAAAAAGAAATTACTATCAGTGACTGCTTTTTAATCGCTACAATAAGGGCTATGTGGTTTAAAGAGAAGCAAAGTGCAAAAAGAAAGACAAATTTGAGTAGTGTTCAAGGAGGGTGTAGTCACTTGTATCCCAAATGCTTATCCGACCCTTCCCTAAACCTACATTACATGCTTAAAAATTCCTTATGGGATCTTCAACAAAATGTTCTTGAATAGGTGGCGAATCAAAATACGGGCAAGCTTATGGCAAGATATTTGTAACACTTGAAATTCTTTATTGAGAGTGAGTGTATTTGTGCATTAACCCCTTGTGTTGTTTCTGTAAATATCATTATTTTGGGACTTTCTTTCTTGTGAGGGAACATAAATTAGGATGGATTGGTGACATTTAGGTATCACGAAAGGAGTAAATTCAGCATATGTAGTAGACTAGTGCTTTTGAGTCACTTCTTGAGGCTTTTTGTTGTCACTTGATTATTTTGAAACTCCTTTGCATTTCTTGAAGTTGTTTTTAAATGAGGGAGTTGTTTGGCTAAGATTCGCGTGCTTGAGCCAAATTATTAGTACCAACCAAATCTGTAATTATGATGCTTAAAATGTGATATGTAAATGATAGCAATACTACTTGTGCTTTAAATGGTAGAACCTCATTGAATTGTTGGTTTTGATTTGCTTGAGGACAAGAAAAAACTTTAAGTTGGGGGTTTTGATGAGTGGTGATTTTACGACTTATTTTAGTCTCTTTTCTTTAGATTTTATGTCCTTTAATTATAATATGCGGTTGTTTATGGTGTGCATTATTAGATTTTCAGGTAAATGATGCCATGAAGAGAGTTGAATTCAATTGAAGGAATTGAGCAAAAAGAGTGGAAACAATGGTCGCTTTTGTGACGTCGCATCCGTGAGGAAATAGTCGCATTTGCGGAAGAAGGTCTGGAAGGTAGGAACCCGCTTCTGCGGTCGAATTACCGCATCTGCGCTCATTGCTTGGATCTTTGGTCGCGCATTTGCGCGTTCAAGCCTGCTTCTGCGGAGCCACTGTTTCTCATCAAATTTTGCTTCTGCGGTAATCTATCCGCATTTGCAGATCCGCACCTGCGTGGAGCCTTCTGCAGGTGCGGTCAACGGGCTTCAGACCTGGACATGATTGACAATTCAGATTATCTCAACTCTAAACCCACAAATACACGACCTAGCTTATTGGAAACACATATCTTTGGCTTATTTTACAGTTCTTAAACTAGAGAAGACATGTTTTAGAGATAGGGTTCTTGCACAAACACTTGGGCCTTGATGATTTGAAGCTTTTGGTTGAGATTTTCTTACTCATTGATGCTCATTTCTTCATTTCCTTTCTTTGTAGTGAATACTTAAGTGTGTCGTGTTTTATTTTCTAACACTTGAATCTTGTTTATGGAAATTTTCATATTTAAAGTGTGGATTAAATATCTTGTTGTGCTTATGTATTGAGCGATTTTTATTTATTATGAAGTGATTTATTATTTTTTTAATTATTCTTGTTCTTTAATGTTTCCAAAGGAATTAGATAACCCTAGGACTCGCCCATTAACTTCGAATTAATTTTGGGAAACATTATTTGGGGTTGGGAAAGATTAATTAACAAGAACTTGAGGCTTTAATCCTCATTTTATAGATTCTACCTAGGGATAGGATTGAACTACTTGTAGTCATATCCGGGTGTGCTTAATCTCTTAATTGTTTTAGGGATAATTCAATTATGAAGTCTTGTTAGTCTTCGGAAGAAGCTAATATAGAATTATTACCCGAGGCTAATTAACATAAACTTTCTCATATTGGTTAGCTTGTAAAATATATTGGATCGTCACTTGAGTGTAAGTACCGAGGCATCCATGCTTGTATCCATTAATCATTTTACTTGCTTTCTAGGTTAGTTTACATTTTCGCAATTAGAATAAATCTTTTATCAAAACCAAAACCATTCTAAGTGTTTGGCTTAGCATAAAATGTGATAATTCTCTTACACGCGTAATCGCCTACATATTGTTCCATGTGGGATTCAACCCCGACTCATAGTTGGGTAAATTATATTGGATGTGACCATGTTCATTTACATTTACTAGTTGATTTGGATGTCATCAAGCTCCCACCGGATCGTGTATGCACCAGAGGTGCAAGTATTATAATAGAGCTTCAAGTCATGGATGTGAATTATACTTATGTGGAAGAAAGGTCATGAAAGAAATAGAATATGTGATGCAAGATATTAAGATATGTAAGGTAAAGGTGAACATCGTACAAGATATTCACATGCGGAGGGTTGTTTATAGTCCACACTTCAGATAGAAGGATAGAAGCATTGGGATTCAATATCCAGGAATGATAGCGGCGACGTTAGTGGCATACCTTCTAGCCCATGGTTGCTAGGTACGGAGAGGTCTAGTTAAGAGAGTTAAGAAGAGTTAGAGACGATGTGATGTCTCGCTTAATGTTCCATAATGACATAAGAAAATCTATGGTGCAAGAAAGTTGATGGAAGGTTGTGAATAATATAAATAGATATGTGTAGGTCGCAAGATAAAGTTTGGTAGAGCGATAAGGTTATAGGAAGACATTGGTAAGGATAAGGAAAGGCGAGTGAAAAGGTGACGAGAATGGATAAGTCCTCGGGGTTTAGCCCAGGAAAACAAGATAGCTAATGGCTTCTCTAAGTTATAGAAAGCTCAGTATAACCTGAATAAACTCAAAGGAGTCTAAGACTAATAGCATTTAGAAGAGATGGAATGCTGCCCTAGTTGTAAAATAAATGTGTTATTGTGATAGATAAAGGATGACGTTTGGGCCTTCGATTGAGTAATGATTTTTGAAGAAAACGGCACGAGATTAGTATACCCCCTAGACATACGTTAGAGGTTTCAAGTGGATTTTAGATCAACATTGAGGTGAATCAACAATGGATGGATAAAAGTTACAAATATGATATGAGATTAGGCCATCATTCGTAAGATGAACAGTAATGAGGAAGCATTAAAGGACTTAGATTTATACATATGGGATAAGTAACAAGAGTAACCTGGAGTTTGTAACATACCTCGGTAACAATAAACCGAAGTAAGAGTTATGGTATAGTATGACCTATATAGATATAGTAAAGTCATAGACACCCAGAGAGAGAGCTTGTCAAAATTATGTATATGTTCACGAAGTGAGGCCTAGAGATTGGCTAAAAGTTGGAGGAAAGAGTCACATAGGCGCACATACAAGGAAGAAGTCGTATAGGCTACATGACAGAAGGTAGCAAGAATTACGAGAATGGAATAATTTCGACCATAGATCGTGGTGTGAGAAAGAAGCCTAAAGGTGGGAATGCCCTGGACTTTGGATTTATTCACAGAACAGTTGCCTAGATGACAAGGACAGTATTAAAACTGTTCGGAGGAGCTAACTGGTTACGAGACCGATAAGTTAATTAGTCAACATTTGAGGACGAATGTTCCAAAGGGGGGAATTATGTTACACCCCATGTTTTCATACATGAAAGTACGGCAAAAGTAAATTTATGAAAGCTCATAAATGAGATGTTACATCCCGCATTTTCGTATGTTGAAGTTTCGTCGTAAGTTAATCGACGCAAACCTCGGGAATGATATTATTTTAATATTATAAGTATTATGCTATTTCAAGCAAGTGATAAGTAAATTCGTGAAGGGGAGAGGGTAAGCAAATCGAAGAAAATGAGTTTCGGTGAAGTTTGACATTTTGAGATAAAATACGATCCAAGCTATAATACCCCGTATTTATGGACTAGTGACATACAAGGTACGACATGACCATGATAGTAAGGTGTATAAAGTGTGTTAAAAGTGATTAGTATTTTAAGTAATTCGAGATAATTCTTAATTATGTGGATAATTTATTAATTGCAGGGATAATTATGGTATTAAATCAGATTAAGTGGATAGTGATTTTTATAGTGTGTGGGATACCACATGACATTATGCTAGGCGAAGGAAGATAAAGTTTTTGAGGCGTGCAAGGGGGAGCAGGTAAGATCCTCTTTCAAAGTTAAGAAAATTGTAAGCACTACCAGAACGATGGAACTGGTCCATGTGGATCTTTGCGGACCAATGAGAACATTGAGTAGAGGTGGTAAGAGATATGTTATAGTGATTGTTGATGATTACTATAGGCTTACTTTGACAGTGTTTTAACACCTAAAGGTGAAACATTTGACGTGTTCACTTCATTTGTTAGAAAAACTCATAAACAACTAGGTAATCAACATTCATCAATTAGGTTTGATCATGGTGTTTGATATTCATAATGCTAAATTTGCTGAATTTTGTGATGAGCATGGAATAAATCATATCTTTTCTGCTCGTAGGACTCCATAACAAAATGGAGTAGTTGAGAGAAAGTGTAGGATATTGGAAGAAATGGCTAGGACTATGTTTCTTTCTAGTAAATTGCCACATAGCTTCTGGTTAGAAGTCGTGAACACTGCTTGCTACATAATATGTCACGACCCAAAATCCATAAGGTCGTGATGGCGCCGGAAACCGTTGTCAGGCAAGCCAATCATTAATTAGTTGAAATAAATTCCAGTTTAAACATTTTCAAAATCATTACTTTTCATTTTAATACATAACATCTAGATAGAAATCCATTTCGTAGGAAAAGCAACAGTTCATTTATGTAAAACACAACCCAAATACATTTCCCAGAACCCGGTGTCACAAGTGCATGAGCAGATTCTAAAAGTTTATACAATTACCACAAAACTTGTACGAAATACAAATTGGACAAGGAGTTTAAAATAAAATACAATACATAGAGGGAGACTCTGTCAGCTGCGGGTCGTCTCCGGATAGTGCAGCTCGCCTAAGTCTCCAAGTCAATCACATTCCCAAGAGGGAACGTGTGCAACAAAAATGCACAGAAGTGTAGTATGAGTACGAAAGCAATGTGTACCCAGTAAGTATCCCGCCTAACCTCAAAGAGGTAGTGACGAGAGGTCGAATTAGACACTTGCTAGAGGTTAGTTTATATATAATCAAGTGTGACGCTAAGCATGATTTTCATAAGCAATTTATTAAGTTAAGGAATAATTAATGTCAACTCCTTCCACTTTTAATACTTAAATTCTTCGTCATATAAATAACAAGTACTCAACATGGGTGATTTAACCAAATAGCAACTTAATCAACGGGAAGGAATGACTTCGTCCAAAAACAAAGAATCTTTAATAACTCTAAATCTCTGTCATTTCAATTGACAACTTAAAATTTCAGGCCTGTAATAAGGCAAATCATAGCAACTACGCAGCAAATATCGTGCGCAAGAAATGCCTAGGGTCGAACGACGCGGACCAACAATAATAAACTGTGCACTGCCGAGGGTCGAACGGCCCGAACCATAGATGCATCTAGTTTTTCCGCTCGCGAATCGATCATGCGATGCAGTCGACATAATAAAATACACATTTTGGTTCAAGAAGACATTTTCCCATAGAAGTAATAAAAATTCCCATTAATTAAGGATGAAGATATTATTTAGAATATTTTCTGGAAATTCGTTTGTCAAGTTTAACAATATTCAATGAATAACCTTTCCAGGAACACAATAAATCCACGGGGAAATCAACCCTCTTTCCAAATAATTAAGAAAAATATACTCCAGCCCTTTAAGAAATTAAATTATCAATTCAATAGCATTTTCAGCCTATTATTATGACAGGATCACATGTATAACAATTAAGGCATGCTAGTGGGTCCTAGACTATCCCGACATGGTATAACAGTAGCTACGCACAGACTCCCGTCATCTCGTACGTACGTATCCCCCGCAAATCATTTCATATATTTATTTACTTCACCTAGGGGGATAATTCCCCCTCACAAAGTTAGAAATGAGACTTACCTCGCTCCGAAACTGTGATGACCCAAAAGGGGTCATCTTATGTAAATCTGATTGTGACTGTGTTGCGAGGCCCTAAAAGCCTCCGTTAATCTCACCTCGATGTGCGTGCACAACCCAGGCGCGTAGCCCAGAAGCCTTTATGTGAAAACTTGATTAAGAGTTGAATTTATGATAATTAATTGAATAAAGTTGACTTTGGTCAACATTTTTAGTAAACGTACCCGGACCCGTGATCTGACGGTCCCGGGAGGTCCGTAGGAAAATATTGGAGTTGGTACCGGAATCGAATTCCGAGGACCCAAGTCCGAGAAATGAATTTTTAAAGAAAATTGTTCTATGAAAATAATAAAGACTTATGAAAATTAACCCCGATGTGAAACCTTTGTTGTTGGGCCCGTATTATGGTTCCGGAGCCTGGGATAGGTTCAATATATGTTAATTAAGTTATATGTTAAATTTAGTAAGAAACAGACTTGATTTGACGGGTTTCGAATCAAAATGGAAAATTTAGAGTTAATGAAGTTTTGAGAAATCTCATAGAATTTGAAATTGGTTTGGAATGAGATTTTGTGTTCCCGAGGTCCGAATGCGATTCCAAGATCGGGGATAGTTCCGTTATGTCATTCATGACTTGTATGCAAAATTTGAAATCATTACGAGTAGTATAGACTGGTACGGTGCATTGAAGTGAATTCTAGAATTTCAAGTTCTTAAGTTTTGATTCAATTTGGTTTTGGGGTTGAATTCTGAGTTTTGTTGTTGTTTTTCATGTTCCGAGAGTTCGAGCAAGTCCGTATCATGAATACAGACTTGCCGGTGCTTTTGGACGAGGTCTCGAGGGGCTCGGGTGTGTTTTAGACCCCCGGTAGCTAAGTTAGAAAAACCAAAAATTCCTGCTATCTGGTTTCCTTCTCTGCGATCACATGAGGTGGGTTGCGAACGCGGAGAAGGATTTTGCTGGGCTGTTGATTGTTCTCTGCGATCGCAGCCTCCCCTTTGCGATCGCAGAGGTCTGGGTTCCACACCTTCGCGATCGCAACCTTTTTTTGCGATCACATTGAGTCGCATCTGGGCAAGGTGAGTTTGTTCTTCGCAATCGCAGGACCTCTGCTGCGATCGCAGAGGTCCGGCTAGCTGGCCTTCGCGATGGCAGGACCTCTGCCACGATCGTAGAGGTCTGGCCAGTTGGCCTTCGCGATCGCAGGGCCCTTGTCGTTATCGCAGTGAAGGAATCCCTGGGCAGTTTTATTAAATACGGAACTTAGCATATTTCCTCCATTTTCATCTTCCTCCTCAAGTTTTTAGAGAGCTCTTCAAGGAACCTTCCACTGCTGTTATTGAGGTAAGTAAATTCCATAGTTTTACTAGTTTCAAACATTAATTCCTAGTTAAATTCCCTACTAAATTATCCAAAATCATAGAATTAGGTAGTAATTTTAGGGTTCTTGAGGATTTTGTGATTTTCCATTTTAGGCCATGAATTCAAGTAGAAATAACACCTTAATGATCCTTATGCTATGGGTGAGTGATCCCTTCGTGAATTATCGGAATTTGATCATCCGGGACCGGGGTTGGAAATTGGGAATTCTTCAAGAATAGCGATTTTTATTGAATAACTAGGATAGTTTCCCGCATTGTGCAGGCATTGATTTAATTTTACACCTTTTGGCTAGTTGTGAGTCCTCGGGTGTAGAGTTCGGAGTTTTGGGCGCAATTGTGGTCTGAGGGGTAGATTCGACACAAGGTGAATCTCCTTTCTAACCTTGTAAGACGGAATTGTCCCCATAGGTGATGTATATGCTATGTGTAAAT